>JAWWLR010000092.1:9889147-9905049 GCA_035041075.1 Acraspis erinacei | reverse complement strand
TTGTAAAAAACCACATTTAAAATAAAAAATAAATTAAATTTTTGGACAAACGACACAAGCTACGAAAAATACAATTGCACAAAAGTGTTTCACCCAAAAAGCAGTTACAAATTGGTTATTCATCATTATTTTTTATTTAAATCGTAAAAAATTACATTAAAAATGAAAAAAACAAATTTTTGGAAAAACGACGCATGGTACCATAAGAATTAATTAACAAAAGTTGTTTGCTCAAAAAGGATGTGCAAATTCTTGTTTTATAATTTTGAAAAAATTCGAGTGTTTTTTTTTCAATCGCAAGAAATAAAATGATTAAAATTAAAAATAAACAAATCAAATTTTTGGAAAAACGACACAAGAGATGAAAAAAATGAACAGACAAAAGTTGTTCAACAAAAAAGATCTACAAATATTTTATCAGCTCTTGTTATAAAAATACATTTAAAAAATAAAAGAATTAAGCCTTTGGAAAAACGATACAATAAGCTATGATAACATTTTATTTAACAAAATTCGTCGCCTAAATTATATCCACAAATTTGCTCAGAGCCACTTTACGCTAGGATGCGTATTTTTAGTTTAAATCGTAAACAATAGCATTGCAAATTGGTTAAGGCCGAAGGAGATTTAACAAAAGAGAATTCACAATCACCAAATTCCAGTTGTCGATCCTTTGACCATTTCTTTTGAATGTTCTGTGCTCATATATGGAGGAAGACAAAGACCGAGCGCGTAGCGCGAGGTAAATACATTATGGAGCGCGATAACTATCAGTCGCGCGCCCTAGGCGCGTTCAAACTTGCGAGCCGCGCGCGTTGCTGTGTTTTCTGTGTGGTAAGAAAAATGGATTTTTTTTCCTGTTTTTCATATATTCGAATGTTTAACTAATCAGAAAACGCAAGTTTATTAGGTTTAGCAAATAGGGAAGAGTTCGAGATGTGAGATCAACAACCTGCTCCCGTCCACCCTAGTTATTATCTAGAATAAACGAAACGTGTAATTTAGATAATGTAAAAGTTGGTATAAATAGCTGGCATTTAGTGAGTCGCTTTTTACAATCCACTTTTGAATTTAGTGCGCTTCTTCGTTTATTGTGCCAGAAAAAATGAAAATTGGTCCTGCTAGTTTTCTTGTATTTTCTGCATTCCTGCAGGAATCACAATGCATGCCTCCTAAATCTGCTAAATCTGATAATTCTCCTCAACCTGTTCAAGCTCGTAAAGGTAATATAATATTTTATAATATAATATTTTGTATTTTGAATTGAGCTCGTTTTATGATTTAAGAAAATTGTGAAAAAAAATTTGAAACTTGCCCTGAGTTTAATATATTATCTTGAATCTAAGCCAACAAAAATATATAAATCTTCACGGGTTCCCAAAATAAGAAACAAAATGTGCGCGACTCCGTCTATCGCCGAAAATATCTCCGGTTTTTTTATCTATTTTCTTATCTATCTTGAATATCTTATCTGTAATTCAAAGTTGTAGTACTTCTCTGAAAATTGAACTAATTGCTTTAAAAATATTCTCTTATCTAAGATACGTTATTTTCGTTCAAAATTTATTTATTTAAATATAACTGAAAATGTTTAGTTTAAGAAAATTGTATTTATTTATGCGAAAATGAACATTTGAGCTGAGAATTTAAGTATTCCATTTTCAGAATGAAATTAATCTTCGATATTTAAAAAATGTAAGCTATTGATTTTAAATTTATTTAATTTCTTTAAACACTGTTCTTTATTTTAGAAAATTAATATTCTCCGTTAAAATTATTTTTTTTCTGTTATTGAAAATATTTGTTTTAATTCAAAATTAAACTATTTTCTTACAAAATATTTATCGGTTTTTGAATGTTATTGTAGTTGCCTTGAATGATAAGTTATATATTCGATTTTATTTCAAATTCCAGCGGTTCAGCTGAAATTCATGTACTTCATGAAAATATAGTTTTTTGTTAGATTAAAATTAATTTTTTCAACTAAAATTTCAACTATTTCATTTCTTCTTGCAAGTTATTCTTTCTTTGTTTGAAATGATAAAATTTATTGATTTCATTATTTTTATTCCTAATTCTTGTTTTTTAAAATGGCTACTTGAAATAAAAATTTAAAAATTTCAGCATTTTATTTGAATTTTTTGCATTTTGTTTAAAAATTGGTTTTCAGTTGTAAATTAATATTTGACCCTGCAAATACAACTAACCTAAATTTTCGTTTTCAATTATTTTCTCTGATTTTTAAGTTCAAAAATTTGGTTTAATATTTCAACTAATAGCCTGAAGATTTAACTGATTTCCTAAAAATTAATTTTTTGGTTCAAAATCCTTTATTTCAGTTTAAGATTCATCTCGTTGACTGCAAATTCGAATAATTCCTTCAATAACTTTGTTTTTGTTTACAAATTTATCTTGTTCATTTTTATATTGAACTATTTTTTTATAAATTTATGTAAATTGTTCAGTGTTTGTTATTACCTGTAAAAAATTAATATTATTGGTGAATTTTTTAAATCTATATTTCTTTGTTTAAATATGCAACTATTTTATTAAATATTCGCCGTTTTTGCTATAGAAATTTTATTACTTTGAAGGAAAATTCAATTATTTTATTTCTGGATAAAAATTGCATCTATTGGAAACTATTGGAATAATTCGGTTGGAAATTCAATAGTTTGGATGAAAATTTATTTTTTCAACTGGAAATTTAAGGTTTCTATTTTTAATAGAGATGCATATCTTTCAGTTTAAAAATTATCTACTTTTTTCAAGTTGACATATTTTGTTTAAAAATTTGTCTCGTTTAGTAAACAATGTATATCTTTATTTAAATACTAATCTTTTTGGCTGAAACTTGATTTCTGTGGTTAAAATTTTAAGTTTGATTTTAAAATCTATTTTTTCGATCAAATATATTTCAGTACGGAATCTACTGGCGTATTTAAATTTTTCAGTCCAGTATTTTTTTAGCAAATTAATATTCACGGTTAAAATTAATTTTTAATGTTATTGAAAATATATTCATTTTTTGGTTTAAAATTAAACTATTTTCTTGAAGATTCTTTTTTTTCGGTTTTGAAAGTTATTGCAGATGCCTTAAGTGTAAATTTAAATATTCGATTTTTTTCAAATTCCAACTGTTCAGCTAAAATTCATGTGTTTCATTCAATTATCATTTTTTTTAGTTAAAAATTTAACTTTTTCAACTGAAACCTTAAATGTTTAATTTTTGGTTGAAAATTATTCTTTCATAGTTCGAAATTTTTAAATTGGTTGATTATATTAATTTGATCAAAAAGTCTTCTTTTTTTTAGGTAAAAAAAATTGACTATTTTAAATTAAAGTTTAAAAATTCAATTTTTTGTTAAAATTTTTTACTTCTCAGTCGAAATTTTTGCATTTTGTTTAAAAGTCGTTTTTTAAAAGAAAATTACTTATATTATTTAACGTAGGGCATAAGAATTGAAATGACTTCCTGAACATTAATTTTTTGGCTAAAAGTTATTTATTTCTGTTTAAAATTAGTTTCTTTGAATGGAAATTTAAATATTTCTTTGGAAATATTCGAATAATTGTGTTTTTTTGGAATTTCAATTATTTTATGTCTGGTTAAAAATTGCAACTATTGGAAAGAGTTTTAGTTGAAAACTAATTAATTTAACGGAAAATTATACTGTTGAATTCTTTGTTTAATAAAAATTGACCTTTCTTCGATTGGATTTGAACAATTTGGTTGGAAATTCAATAATTTGGAAGAAAATAATTTTTGTGTCCGACCACCCCGTGAAACGCGCCATTGAGTTCACGTGAAGTAGGCCTAATGTGGCTACCTACAGCCCAGCGGCCTTCGCACATGTGAAATTCGCCGCCGGGCCAACATGAAACTTTACGCCTGCTATAAAATAAAGTTTACGCCCGCTATGCCTGTACTGCACTACGCAAATGGGACGCCCGGTAAAAGTGGTAATATCATATGATGTAAATTGAAGTGCTTTTTCTTTGAACCCTTTCCTCATAACATTTACGAAAGAGAGAAGGGGAAAAGGAGAAAAAAGTAAAGGGCTAAACGGGTAAACGGGAAAGAAAAAAGGAAAGGGGGAAAGATTAAGGGAACAAGAAAAGGTTGAAAAGGGAAATATTAAAAGGAGAAGGGAAACAGAAAAAGCAAACAGAACAAGGGAATAGGGAAAAGGAAAGAAGAAAACGAGAAACCGGAAACGGTGAACAGTGAAAGTGAAATGGGAAATGGAGAAAGGGTGAAAAAGGTAAAGGGTAAAGGGGAATGTGTAAAAGAAAAAATGAGAAAGGTAAAAGGTAAAAAGAAAGAGGGAAATGAGGAAATGGGAAAAAGAGAAAAATGTTGACAGGATGAGGGAAAGAATGAAAAGGGAAAGGTTAAAAGGGGATGGGGAAAGGGTAATTTGAAAGAGTAAAAGGGAATGGCGGAAAGGAAATGGGATCATTCCCTTATGGAATAGAAATAGAAAAGGAAGAAGCGGAAATGGGAAAAATATAAGGGGAAAGGGAAGAATATAAAAAACAAAAAGGTTCAAAGGAACGGGGAAATGTCGGAAAGGGAAAGGTGAAACGTTAACGGGGCATAAAAAAAAGGAAAGGGGAACAAAGGAAAAGAAAACATTAAAGGGGATTTGGAAAGGAGAAAGGAAAATTTAAAGGGGACATTAGAAAGGGGAAAAGGGGAAGGGAAATGGTAAAGGGGAAATACTGAAAAGGGAAAGAATGAGATAAAGGGAAGTGGAAAACGTGAAAGGGGAGCGGGTAAAAAGGGGAAAGGTAGAGGGAAATGAGAAAGGGGGAAAGGAAATGGGAAAAAGGTGAAAGGGAGAACTAAGAGAGATACTGAAGGATTTCTCGATTCAGACACTATCTGTTCGTGCGTACCAAACTTTCTTTATCTGCTTCACATACTTGTTTTGTAGGAGGTTAGGCAAAAAGTAACTGATTTTCTAAAAATTTATATATATTTTTTTGAAAATGTGTCGCGTTTAGTAAAAAATTAATATCTTTTATGTAAAACTTATCTTTTTGTCTAATACTTTATTTCTAGCGATAAAATTTGAAGTACTTTTTGCGAATTTATTATTTTGTTCAAATATTTTTTTTATAACTGCAAATTTAATTGTTGCAGTTGTTTCATTTTTTGTTGAAAATTGAGCTTCTTCGTAGAAAGGTATAAAATTGTTACTTGGTATAAACTTGGTATAAAATTAATCTTTTTGAAAATTAATTATTTTAATGTATTGTATAAAGATACATAATTTGTATTTACTGTCGTATTTTAATTTTTTAGTCCGCAGAAAAATTGTCCCAAACTTCCTTTAAAGAAAATAAATCTATAACATTTTCTTTTGAAAATCAATTTTTATTATGTTTAAATAGGAAAAAATGCATACTTTTTGTAAATTTCCTTGTGCATCTGAACCGACAGATACAGATCGATTTGGACCGTTCGAAACTCGCCAGGTACATGTTTAGAAATTTTTATTCATATCTCGGGAACCCGTGAATATTTCTCATGTTTTATGCCTCAAATTAAACAAAAAATTGGAAGGATTGCTGCCTCTCGATTCAGGATTTTGTATACAATTTTCCTAGATCTTATCACGAGCTGAACTCGAGTTACAAGATTCGAGAAATACTTGAATGATAAAAATTATAAAATCTTTGAAATACTGGTGTACACAAATTTCATGAATGTCATGTTTATTTCTATAAACTTAGCGCCAGTTGAGACGAGTCCTCTCCTTACGGTAGCAATGCGTCATCAGTTGAAAGTGGACTTTGACATTCTGAAGACTACTCTCAAATGGGATAGAAATTTACCTCATTGGTGGGAAGGAGAACCAAAAAGTGTATCTAGCGTGTACGAAGCTTTTTTATATATACCTGAAAACACGCTTGGTTTTTCGGGTAAATTGGAATATCATGTACATCCAACTGTCTCTTTACCGAACGCAGCTCAGGTAATATTTAATGGGGTGAAGTATGTGCCCCTTGGAAATTTCTCCGTATGCGAGAATGGCAAAACTCCTCTTAAGTTAACTGGCGTCACTCGCATATATTTAACAATTCCTAGAGTTCCGGCAGTAGTTGTACAAGGATTAATACCAGAGAACCAAAAACGAGAGGCTGAAGAATTTCAGCAAGGACGACTCCGCAGTGATCCAGGGTCTTCAAAAACCTTTTCTTTTAACCATAAAGATCAATAAAAATTCTGAAAAAATTCAGGAATGATATATTCTAATTTTCTAATCGATTTTTGCAAAACGGTATGTTTTTTTAAATGTATAGTTCGAAGCTTGTTACCTGAGCATTAGGAAATTTTATTTTAATGATGACCGTCCATTGATGGTCCTAAGTCATCAAGGGTTTTAAATAGCAAGAAGGCGAAAATAAGCAAATAAGTTCCTAGAGGATGTTTCTTAATTTATAATTCCAAATAAAAAACTCAACAATTTATAATATATTTATAATTCTATAATTCCGTGTACTTGCAGAAAGGAAGCTCAAGTCATAATGGGACATATCTCGTAACTTCAAATTGGCGTAACTTGGTAAAGAAAAATGGTAATTGAACTCTGCGAGTCTCAAATTAAAGAGAAAGAACAGTACTATATGATACAACTAAAGAAAAAATCCCCCAAAAATTTTTTTCTTCTGTACATAACCTCAAAAGTAGCCAAAAACGCCATTTTTTGGGTACATAACCTAAAATATCTTAAAATCCTGACGTGATGGGTCAGTTATGACCCCGGATTCGGATTCTACGTAAAAAATTACTTCGGAAATGACCCTCCAATTTCCAACAGCAGAAACATGCTGGCCTGTGTTATTTGAAATAGTTAACATAATTTACGCATTTTACTCAATTATTTAAATAGAACTGTTTACAAAGAAAAAGATGTTTGTATTATTTATAAACTTAGAAAATGAATATACCATTTTATTATTTGGTTAAATATTCAACGATTTTGTTAGAAACAAGATCAACTTTTTTATTAAAATATCTTCTTTTTTGGTTGAAAATTACACTATTTGGTCAAATATTGCATTTTTGGTTAAAAATTGTTTTTTTGGCATGTAAAGTCCACATTTTAAATAATTTTTTGTTCTTTATCGACTGAAAAATCTTTCGTGTTTAAATTTTTTTAAATATTGATAACTCATGAATTTTTTTGAATATTAATTT
Organism: Acraspis erinacei; assembly: GCA_035041075.1. NCBI lineage: Eukaryota > Metazoa > Arthropoda > Insecta > Hymenoptera > Cynipidae > Acraspis > Acraspis erinacei. The sequence goes on along the minus strand of JAWWLR010000092.1, from coordinate 9,897,839 downwards.
CTATGGTTAGAATGTAACTATTTTGTTGAAAACTCGTTTTTTATGTCAAAATTAATTTTTGTAACCACAAATTTAACTGCTTTCTCTTTGGTTGAAAATGTATCTTTGGTAGTTGAAAATGTAACTATTTGGTCTCCTTTAAGAGAATATTAATCTTCGTGGTACATTTTTTTTTTATTCACAACTTATTTCGTTGCTAGAAAATTTAAGTATTTTGTTGAACATTCATTTTTATGGTATAAAATATAGCTGTTTTATTGTCAGTTGAAAAGATCTCTTTTCAGTTCAAAAATGTATGTCCTATTTTGTTAAAAATTCGTCTTTTTTGGTAGAAATATTCAACTAATTATTTAGGTTGAATATTTAACTTTTTTGTTGAAAAATTCTTTTTTAATTGGTTGATAATTAATTTTTTTAAACTAATATATAGCTGTTTCATTTTTTTACAAATGTATCACTTTTTTATTTTTCAATTCGGGCATTTTGTGAACATTAATTTCTTTGGATAAAAATATAAATATTGTTTAACTTTTTCGGGTCAAATATTAATTTTTTTAACCCAAAGTATAACTATTCCACCATTTTTGGTTGAAAATGTATCTTTTTTCGTTGAAAATTGGTGTGTTTTGTTGAAAATTGGTATTTTTTGGCAGAAAAATAATGTTTCTGGTAAAAAATTAACCTTTTTGGTCAAAAATTAAATTATTTAGTTAAAAATTCATTTTTTGTCCAAAACACAACTATTTGGTTTAATAGTACATTTCACAGTATTTTATACCACGAAAGTCGAAAAATCATGTCAAAGTTGAGATTTTGAGGTTAGAGTGGTCTAAAATTAATTTATTTGCATACAAATTTAACTATGTTGTTGACAATTATATTTTTTCAAATTCTTTTATATCTTAAAAATTAAACTATTTTGTTGAAAATTTATATCTTTGATAAAAAAATTAACCCCCTTGTTTTTAATATTTTTTTATTTGAAAATTATTTTTTAACTAGAAACTATAACTGCTTCATGTTTGGTTCAAAATTTATCTTCAATAGTTACTAATTTAAATATTCGGTTAAAAACTCACATATTTAGTAGAAAATTGGTGTCTTTTAGTCAAATATTAATCTTCGCATTGAAAAATACATCTTTTTGGTTGACAATTCATTTATTTACTTGAAAATTTAATTACTTTGTTAAAAATTCACTTTTAATGTAAAAAAATCACTTTTTAAATTTAAATATAACTATTCTATTTTGGGTTAAAAAGTTAGCTTTTTTGGTTGAAAATTATTGTATTTTGTTAAAAAAAATTTCTTTTGAAGAAAATTGATCATGATAACTTTCTTTTCTTTCTAAAAGTGTTTCTACAGATTTTCGTAAATTTTAAATTACCGGGTGGAGAAAAATTCCAATTTTCTTCAATTCGACTATGAATATATAATAAGGAAAATAATAATAATTATATATAATAAATAAATGTTTCGAAACCTGGCTATCACTATTTGAATGATAAAAAATAAAAATTAGTTACGAAAGCAATAAAATGTATTGCTTGACGTAAAAAAGTTATTCTGAACTACATTTCAAAAGTAAATAAAAAAGTAAAGATTTTTAAAGTTACTGTTATCGACAAACATATAATTAGGTACCAGTTTTTTACTTATTTACAAAATTAAATTCGTTATCACGATCTTTTCCAAAAAATGAGCTGCATAAAGTAACTAGCTAAAAGAAACTGGTTCAGTTCCCATCACTGTTTGGATTTTTGTTTAGTTTTTGGAATTTCGAAGATTTTGAATAATTTTAAATTTCTCTCTCAAATTAAAAAAATTCGCTTGAATTATTTTGAATTTAAATGGAATCGTTTTAATTCATTTAGAAATTCTAATTAAATTTCCTGACTTCGGTTAAAACTCCCTTTAGCATTTTTTTTTAAATTCTCGGAACGTTGGGAAAATCTGCTTCTCATTCAAAATTTAAATATAAATAAATACGAAAAATTTAATTATATGGACCAAGTGCCACAAAAGGTTCAAAGTGAAATTTATCTTGGATTGTATTCATACTAGAAGACTGCTTGAAAATAGCGTCTTATCATTATCGTGTTCCCGTTAAACTCCGTTGCTCGCTGCAAACAAGTATTGATGCGTGAAGAAAATGACCTAATTTAAAGTAAATAAATGATAATAAATTTAAAATAAAATTTATCAATCTTTTCTCCCCGAGTTACTGAAAGACTCCATAGAGAGCCAAGCCTCCTGAAATATTGGTTTTTTTCTCTTATTTCCCTATCAATGCAGGCACCTTGTTATTTACTTTTCCTCCATCGGTTTTCTACCCCTGAATTGTATTTCTGTATCTTCAGTTGAATGCGAATAGACTCTTAAATGTACGTCAGGACCTCACAAATCTTGAAAAATTTTATTATGACAACAAATTTAATTTGAAATAATATAAATTTGTTTCTTAGGTTCCCCGATTTCCCCTACTTCCCACATTTTAATTTTCAATTCCCTGACTCTACTATACCTTCCTGCATTTTCTCTCACTTCATCTGTAAAAATCTTTTCTTCTTCCCCATTAAATATTTCCCCCTCACACTTTCCACCCCTAATTTTCTCTATTTCCACTGCCCTCACTTCCTCCACTTTCAACCTCCTCAATCTTCATTCCACTTGTTCCTACCTTTCCTCATAGCTCTTACTTCCCTGCCTCTCATTGCCACTCACTTCTTCAACTTGCATTTCGTCTACTTCCCACCTCCTTATAACTCGCTATTGTCCTTACCCCTTCTTCCCTCATGCCCTCTACTTCTCCTTACCTTATTCCCCTCATTTCCCATACTTCCACTACACTCTGCTCATTTCCCGTACTTATCTTTCAATAATTTCCTCTTACTTTCCCCTACCTACCATCATAAATCCCCATTACTTCACACTTGACTTCGCGCACTTCTTTTAGTCTTTCCTATTTTAGCGGATCTTCCGTCTCATCTCCGTTTCCTTCTGCCCTCTTACTTATCTCCTCCTCCTCTACAAAACTTTGTTTTCCGGTGGCGTTCTAAATATTTTTGGGTATTTAAAGCTCGAACCATGAATCCAATTTTAATTCCTCCCGCCTTCTATCCTCCCCTGCCTCTATCTACCGTCGCGTTCTAGTACCTGTTTGCCTTTCTCCGTCTCTACCCAACCCTGCAACTACTAACCCGATCAAGACAATCCTCCCACCCTGTCACCAATCTCAAACCAATCTATCCTCAACTTTCACCCAAATTTGTCTCAATCCTCAAAAATATCATCATTCATTTTCAACTTCACAGCCCCTCAAATAATCTATCACATCCACATCCTTCTATACACCTCCACAATCTACTCACCTCAAATTTTACCACAATTATCAAAAAAACTCACCATCAACAACTCTCACTACTTTATGCTTTCAATCTGGAAACGGAAGTCCATTTTTTTCTAATCCCTGTTTGCTATAATTTTCATTTGGCCGAAGTTTAATTTAACCTAATTTTCGTTGTTCCAAATAATCATTTACCATTATTTTTATTTGTGCAAATTTCTATTTGTCATAATAACAATTTGCTTGAACTTCCACGTGGCCTAATTTCTATTTCTCCGAATTACAATTTATCATACATTTTATTTTCCCTAATTTCCATTTAACCTAATACCAATCTATTCGAACTGTGACGTTCCATAATCTCCAAGTCACAGAAATTCTATTTGTCCTACCGAACTTCCTTTCAGTTTTGATGTAGTAGTTTCCCATCTATATGTTTTTTCATTCGTCGGTACATCAGGTGAAAATGGCGTTGTGCAACACTTCCGTTTGAACAGGCACCTAATAAGAGTAAGCGCCAAATTCAAATAAGAAACCTCTGCAATATTATGTATCCGCGGCAAGGGGGGAAATGGGCAGCAATTTATAATTACATTTCAAGTTCGGCTAACTCCGTAAAAAAGGAGCAATTTTAAAAATGATTGATAAAGTCAAAGGAAATATTCATATTATTAATTTTAAACATTTTTAAAACAGAACAGATAACGAAATTTAGAAATAATATTTTAGGTTGACTTGTTTATCTAACAGTAGTTATTTATGTTTTCTATTTCAAAATTAGCAATATTTGATTCCGATACGCAATTGGCACGATTATTTTCCATTACAAAATTCGCATTGTTGGTGCCTGGTTACAACATGTGTATGGCATTTTTGGAGCTAACGTGATGCGTAGTGGCTCTATTACCAATACTAAAATTATTATAGCAATTTCCGAAACAATTTTTTAATACTTCGATAGTTCCGTTTATATATTTCATTCTATATAATACATAAAGTAATACAAGGACCATAGATTCGTAACCTATGTACTGAAGGGAAGTCATATCATTTTCGGTCCAAGTTTTAATTCTTTGTCGGCCTTGTATATCATCCACGAGGCTAGGCTTTCATCGAGGCTGATTCTAGCTCTTGGTAATTGATTTATGTCAAGAATATTGGGAAGTTTAACTAACTTATCGTTTAACAAGTGAATTTCTTTACCTCTAAAATCATTAACGTAGTTTATTTTTATGTCATAACTCCTGGTGATGTTCTTCCTTGAATTTCAAGGTAGTCTGATATTTTCCATAATTAATTTACATTTATCTCCTGTTATTAGAAAAAGTTCCTATTAGTTTCTTATTCTATATGTCATTTTCGCAAATAACTTCGATAGAGGTTTTTTCGATTAATATTATAATGTAACCGTTACTTCTTTTAATGAAGATTTCTTTAATGACCACAAAGGCTGAAGTGACGCAATGTTTCTGCATATTTTTAATTAAGTCCGAATCGCAGTTGTCCATGGCTGACATATCTGGTATCTAGCTTTTCAGGTATAGGGATTATTCTAAGGATTTTCATTTCCTCTTTGTTTATAAAAGGGATCCTAATAATATATACAAGTTGATTCTTGATGATGGAAATTTTGATATTAGAAGTGTCCACATATAGGGATTGAGTGTTACTGTTTGTTTTTCTCTAATCAGATTCAGACATTCTCTTTCACGGGCTAAATTTTAATTCGTGTTTTTATAATCTTGAGAAGAAGAATCGCGTAGTAGTTTAATAATTTTTGTTTGATTTTTTTATGGTTTGTGCCATAATTTTGCTCTCATTAAATATTTCAGCAAATTGTTTATTTATCAACTGCAGGTCACTATTGTCTAATGTTCCAAATAGTACTTGTGACGCATCTCCATTCTACGGTTCGCTGTATTGAGTTACCCCTATCATCCATGCCTGTGAGGTTGATATTAATTAGGAGGGTCCACTCTTCGTCGAACAGATAAGCTGATCCTATTTCTTCCTTATATATGTCGCATTTCCATTCTTTGATTCTTACTCGAGTGCTCAGAGCCCCAAGCACCGTTGCCAAAAGTAGAATCAAGGTGCCGATCCTAGAAATAAGCCATTAACTGGTTAGCGTGGATACGGCTCCTTTTTTCATTTAGCAGAACTACATAATTATTATTGTCTAACTTTTCTGTCATTACAGCTGGCTCTACCCAACTAGGGGAGAGTTTGTTTTCTTTTTGGTGATTTATAAGTTTAACCAAATCTCCTGGTTCGTATATAGTTTGAGGTAAAACAAGTTTTGAGTCTTGTAGACGCTTGTATTTTTCTTTTTGAATCTGAAATCTCTCTCGGGCTTTTCTCAAATAATTTTCTTGTCTGTTTTTGCACAACTCGACCAATTCCGAATTCTTGAAGCTTCGTGTGGTGGTCACAGATTAAGGTAAATTAGCTTCTCTGTCGAAAGTGATTTCAAAAGGAGTGCAACCAGTACCTTCATGGTTCATAGTGTTGTGAGCAAGTGTTACGATCTTTAGGTTTTTGTCCCATTCATTTAGGTTGTCTCTGATGCTCGTTTTTAACAAATTTTTAATTATTGAATGTGATCTTTGAAGTGATCCATTGCTTTGAGGGTTGTAAGCAGTTGCTTACCTAGTAAGACCTAGTTTTCTAGTAAAATTTTGGGTGACCCAAATATATATATATATAAAGTGATCGATTAATCCTTTTATTATAGATTCGGAATGTGCGTTTTTCAAAGGAATCTGCATTAAATATGTCGTCAACATATCTTGGATAGTCAAGATATATTCATGTCCTTCAGCTGTCTTAGGTAGGGGGCCGAACATATCCATAGCTACATTCTCATTTGTTTGAGTAGGAGTGTGTGGGATTCATGCTTCAGCTCGTCTTGTAATTCTGACGGGTTTCTGCAGTTGACATGCTGTTCATTTTTTAGCGTAGTGAATGACTTCGTTTTCCATACCTCTTTATTCACCTAGTGTCCTCGCTCTTTCGGTGGTTTTATTTTCGCCATAATTCTGTGCTATATCTGAACCGTGAGATTCTTTGATGTTGTCCCTTTTTTCCTGGTTAGTTAATTCACTTGGTGGGGCGTAACAATAAAGGAAATCACTATCAGGGTATTCAAAACACAACGAGTTGAGCATTTCTTCTATTTGAATTTTTTCTATAGACATGATTGTCGGGTCAATGAATCGGAATCGAAAAATTCTTAATGTTCTTCTTAACACCTCTTGGGTAACTTCCTCCAGAATGGTAAGCCATTTTTTGTCTTTCGTGTCTATTTTTTGTATTTTCTTCGACAGCTTTCCTCCTGCATTAGGTTTTCGAGCAGCTCTTTTTGTTGTTTTCTTTGTTTTCCATTTGAAGTATTCCTCGACTAATTCTTTATCCCATTCAGGGACAGGACCAATTTCCAGTAGTAGATTGATTGCTTCTTCATCAGCTGATGATTCACGCTTTCTTCGAGCAGATAAGTTAGTTCTATTTTTTTCTTCTCTAGGCGGCGGTGCATGTAGGTCTCGTTCATCATGGTTGTTTGAGGTTTCGATATCGGGTAATGCTTCTTCTGCGGATTCAATTTCTTCATCTGAATCTTCTTTATTCCCTTCTGAGGATTTTTCTAATAGCCTCAATCGCCACCTCATGAATTTTGAGGCAGGGTCTTTGACATTGTAGAGTAGAACCATTTCAATGCTTTGTGGTCGGTTTGAATTATAAATTTCCTTCCTAATAAATATTGTCGAAGTTTTTTTGTAGTCCATACTATAGCTAATAACTCCTTTTCGGATGTCTTATAATTTTGCTCAGTTTTATTAAGTGTCCTAGATATAAAACAGCAAGGGTAACCTTTTTGGCTGGGCACTGCCCCGATGCCAACGTTTGATGTATCTGTTGTTTGGGTCATAGTGTCCTTGAAGTTAGGATATCGAAGCACTGGTCTCAAGTACTCACATTTGTCTGGTTCTAACATTCATCCTAATTCTTTTAATCTTTTAAACATGATAATAAGGTTTTTATTATGTTCTTCTATGGTGCCTCCAAAGACGACTATATCGTCCATACAGACGAAGCATTGTTTCCCTACGAGTCCTCGAAATGCACTGCCAATCATGCGTCGAAATGTGGCCGGTGCATTTTTTAGGCCAAGTGGCATTCTGTTAAATTCAAAGTCACCTTGGGCTGTCGGAAAGGCTGTATCTTTTTTGGATTCTTCAGCCATCGATATTTGGTGACAGCCTGAACTTAAGTCGAAGGCTGAGAAAAATTTCGATTTTCCTAGGTGATCCAGAATGTCATCGATGACGGGTAATGAATATGCATTCTGATTAGTATCTTCGTTTATCCTGCGATAATCAACTACTATTCTTAATATATCGTTTTTCTCAGGAACCACCCGAATTGGTGAGTTAACAGGTGAATTTGAGTTTCTTATTATCTATTATTCCAAAATATTTTGTACGTGCTCTTTGACAAAGTTTCTGTAAGCTGCAGGATGTTTGTAGGATCTGATGTCAACGGTTTTCCCTGATTTGAATTTTATCGCGTGTTCAGTGAGGACCGTGCATGGTAAGGTGTCTCCTTCTAATGTAACTTCCCTATTTTTAGGCTGAATTTCGTCGCGTGATTTAATGTTAGTGACAATGTCAAAAGATACTTTCTCAGGTTGTCTTACCGGTTCAATGTTATAATTAAAACAAGGTAATTTAATTTGATTATTTTTGCATCTGCGTAGTCCATCCGGGATATTTCCATGGTTTTCTATCGACACATCTTTATTTGTTTCTTCTGGCAGGTGCTCATAACGTTCCTTTCAATGAAATATCCATCGTCGTGTAAGAACATCTTTTTACCAGCTAAATATAACCATTTATCTGTACAATATTACTTGTTATTTTTTTAAAAGGCAGTCCAATTATTCCTATTTCAGGTAGAGGGAAGTTGTCAGGTACAATGTGGAATAAATGTCTTTTCTCTAAATATTCAATTTGAGTTGCTAAGTGGCTTTTACGTTTATAATTGCCCAAGTTGAAATTTTTGTTCATTCTAAATGGTTTGAGATTGATAGATGAGCCGGAGTCTACTAATAGTCTGTATTTTCGTCCGTTTCTCTTTCCGGCGACTGATTGCAATCGTCCATGAACGTTCGAGACTCTAGTTTTTCTAAATTTGTTTCTATTTGTTGCATTTCCCCAATCGGGAATTCGTGATTGTTTAAAAATACATCGTGTCGGTCGCTGGTCCAGTGTACTTGAGGTGACCTTGTTGCGTTCATACCCTGTCTAAAATTTTGGTTTTCGTAAAGCATTGATTCGCTAAGTGTCC
>JAWWLR010000092.1:9869839-9887582 GCA_035041075.1 Acraspis erinacei | reverse complement strand
AAGGGAAATTTTGATTAGTAATGTTGGGTGTTGTATTGGCTTGGGCTCTAGGTTGTAGTGTTGGTCTAAATTGTTGTTTTGATCGGTAATTTAATTTTGGTAAGGGTTGGGATGCTTTATACATTCGTTTTTTGTTTTTTTCTTTTAACTAAACTTCAGCTTCCAGGGATTATTGCAAAGCTTCAGTTATTGTTTTAGGTTTCATGGGCCGAACTTGGCTAGAAATTTTATCCCTCAGATTCATCACATAGTTTTTAACGGCTAATTTTTCCTCCATCTCGAGTTCTATTTCTCGCTTGGTGCTTGAACTGTATTCAGCATGAAGGGCCCTGCATAATTCAACTCATGTCGTCGCTACCATTGAGACTTTCGACGGCGCGTATTATATCCTTCGCTGGAGAGAGAGATTCCTGGCAGTTCCTGTGCGTTCGACAAGTTATTAGCTTGTCCGTTCTCATGGTGTCGGGTAGAGCTCGCTGTCTCGTCATCCGTTGCGAACGCATTGCTGCTCGAGCTAACGCTGTTATCTCTTTTCTTCGCATACTGTTTTCTTGATTAAAAATTCGTAGATTATTTTTTATCATCCCTTGTCCTATTTCCAATTGACTTAATTTTAGCAGGATTTGTTGCAGTGGATCTATTTCCTTATGGTTGAGGGTTTCCATGTAATTTCATGGAGACGGATTTCGGGAATTGATCGGTGAAACCATAGCAATTAGGATAGGATTATTGATGAAAGAGATAAGCTCGTCTGAGTCAGTTTCGTCAGTTTCGTCAGTTTCGTCAGTTTCGTCAGTTTTTGACGCTATTTCCTGCAGTTTTTCCCTATACTTGAGAAACGCCAGTTTAACAAATATCTTTTTCGTAGAATCAGATCCTCACTTGCGAAATTGTGCTAATATAACGATATCAGCAAGGCTCAAACAAAATTTTCATAACAATTAGTCCCCAAAAACGAGGGCCAATGAGACTTATTTTGTGAGAATAGTTTTTACAGGAATAATATGTTACATCTAAGTGGCCTTCTTCTATTGTCGCTGCTGATTGGCAAGATGATGTCCGTAGATGTAGCCGGATTGCGTACTCTAGGCTTTTACCGTCTCGATCGACGTTCCCAAGTTATTAATTACAGGTTTTCTTTATGATTCTGGTTTACGTAGAATAGAGTTGATGTAGTGTTAGCTCAACTGCCAATTTTACCAAAGGAACTTACTAACCATTTATCGAATCGATATCCATAGATACCACCCGGAGTTCGTATTTTCACTTTTGTCGGATTCCCGATTCGCCAAGATAGGGCAGTTTGATTTTTTCTTATTAAAACTTTCGTGGATACTTGATCTTTTGCCGCTATCCTGGCAGGATCGCCAGAAAATGTAACGGGTCCAAAACAAAAGTTAAATTTTGTATACACAATTTCAATTCGACGTAACGAATTGAAGGACTTTATTAATTTCCTATGATATGGTGATATACATATGTCAAGTGGTTGAACGGAACTGTCGTGCGGTGCCTATACACTGCCTTCCATAACCCTGCTCATTAACCTGCATAGTGGAGGGGACAACGCCTTTGTTACAGCCTCTGTTACAAAATCTCCGGATTTAATATTTTCCTCCCGACTTTATCCCGGTTTTTGCATTTCGTTCATTTTTTAGACAAACTGTTGCTAGTCTATATAATCAAATATCTTTTTCATATTAATAATGACTAAGTTTGACATAAAACTTCGTTCTATTTTCAAAAAGATTCTAATAAAAAAATTATAAGGAAAAAAGGACTAATAATTCATCTGCAAAACAATTTTAAAAGTGCACAAAAAATATTATTTGACGGCAGATTGACAAAAGCTGAGTTTAATGAGGACATTGTGAAATTTTGTACATAGTTTATAATATTTAGCAACTTCATTTAAAAAAATAGAAACTTTCCTTTTAAGTTGCATAAAACATAAGATTTGTTGACGAACGAAAAAACCAAAAAAAAATTGTATCTTCATTCATTCAATAAACAATATTTTTTTCAACGCTTGATAAGAAATTGTTGTTGAATGATTATGAAAAATAACTTCAAACAATACGCAAATATCACGATGTCTTCGTCTGGCTCTGCTTTTGTTAATTTTTTGTCAAATAATTTTATTTTGTACAAGAGGATAGAATATGGAGCGCTTAATTAGAAGCAAGAACTAAACCTCTATTATGACACCCCAAATGGAAGATTTTGAAATTTTTGCTCATTATATAGCTAAAGTAGGTGCAAAAATCGTGTTGGAATATCGTCTACTTTGAAACCTTAGCCCCTACAAATATTAGCGTGAAGAGTGTTAAACTAGGGCCTATATTTCGACTCGGGAAATGGTGTCCACTTTTTGACGCATTTCAGTTTTCTTTAAAAATTGTACGTACACTAATTTTTATACCTTTTTCATTGAAAAATGAGGTTTTAGAGCTTATTATACTAAAACTTAGTATTTAAACGTATGTCAGTATTTGTACATTTCAATCAATTCAAACTAAATTAATGAATTATACTAAAAAATGCAGGTAAAAAAAATTTCCACGACAATTTTAGGATTTTTATAAGTACTCAGGAACACCAAACAGGTACTCGAATACACGTGACCTCAGGCGTTTACCCGAGTAAGCAGATAATTATTATTGTCACACATAAACAAATTAAAAATACTGAGAAGGGATAGTTGGGTTTGGTCATATCATGAGGATTATGATGAAAATAGTGCATTTGATAAGTGCCGAATATATTACATTTGTTAATTTGTTAAATAGCTTTATAAAATTTTCCCAATCCTAGACCAATTTAATTTGTAAGCTCAGAACATCTAATAATTTCGTTTTACAAATCTTTATTTAATAATAAATAATACAATCTGAGGATCATCTTAATGTCTTCATCTGACTTAGAAAATTTATAAAATAATTATATTTTAATTTAATTTACATATTCTGCACTGTAACCATTAAGAAAAGAAACTACTTATTACGGTAAGTAGTACATATATTCGCGACTATCTGCAAGAGTGGAAATGTGCAAGCGTGTTACGTAATTAAAATTTAAATTGCTTATTTTAATGACTACGTGCTAATATTTATGTTAAAACAACTTGAAATACAGGAAATTGCGAAAACTTTGACAAAATAAATTTTGCAATTTGATTATTATATTAAGTGCGGTTTTTATCTCAAAAGATTCTCATAAACCTATTAAGATAAAGTAAGTACAACGTTTTTAAACAATTCAAAAACATGTTTTTTTTAGTTTCAAATTTAACTGTTCAATTGAAGGAAGACAGTTCAGAAACAGATAACGAATAAAATTAGAATTTTTCAGGAAGGAGAAAAAACATTCTTTAAAACCAAAATGTTGATATTTTGTTTCATAATTGAATATTTAATAACAATATAAGTGTCGCTCAGTGTTAGCTGTCTCTCTATTTTCATCCTGAGTCTATCGACCTTATCAAAGGGTAGGATGCAGATGCCATGCGGTGAGTCGAATTAGCTGAAATGAACGACCCTTTCTTTGTAATGAGATTAAGGCCGGTGACAAAAAATGAAATAATGAAAGCATATCTTGATTCAATTCTGAATAGTAGAATTAATTAATTTATATAATTAGAAGAAAGAGAATAAAGTATGCATGAAAATCGGTTAATATTTGCAGAAATAATTTAAATGTTTAGGAATTCGGTAATGAATAACTTCTGTGCATATACACTGTTTACTTCTTCATAAATGAGTACAGCAGATTAAAAAAACATCACAAATGTATCGCTTTTATAATTTCTGTCGACCTGGAACCTACAATATTCAAGCGATTTGTTAAAGCATTTCGGAATTAATGGATATGTATTCAAATTCCATACATGGAAAACAGACTGGAAAGATAAAGACTTTTTCCCTAGTCTGAATATTTGAAGGGTGGATTTCTGAAAAGATGCAAACACCATTTTTTAAATCTTGTTGAAGAAACGAAAACTTTATCTACAGTAAAATTTTTAATTGCATTATATTATATTTGTTATAAAAAATGTTATTAATTAAAGTAGTCACCTTTTGAAGAATGTTAAAGGAATAATTTCTGAAAAATGATTTAAAAAATATTACTCTTAACATTCGTCGATTGTGACATTAATTGCAGAAAAGAATAACTTTTCACGATTTGCAGCGACGAAAATTGTTTAAAAAATTTCTCAAAATCCTTAAGAAAAAAAGTATTACTCTCAATATCTGTTAATTGTGTCATTAATTCCAGCAGATAACTTTTCATAATTTACAAGAGAATCAATGCGTAAGCAAATAAAAATTATTGAACTAATTACCAAATATCCTTTAAAAATATGTGACTTGCAACATTCATTAATTGTGCTTGATTCGAGATCTTAATATGTAGATACTGTATGCAAAAATCAGACAAAAATATCAACCGTGCGACCACAAAGTTGAAAACAGATGACCTATTCTGATAAAGGGCCTTACAGTTAAGAGAGCAGTTATCTTCCGAGATAACATTTTGCTGATTTAAGCCCAGAAAGTTTGATTAGAAACAGTTATTCATTTCCGTAGAAGTAGATATGTCAGGTGACTGTTTCAAAGTCACACTGACCACAATATTAAAATGTATTATTTTAAATAAAAACCTCCTCCCGAGATATTGAGTTTCTCAATGAGAGTAAAAACTTTTTGATGTAAAAAAGTGAACCAATTATTACATCGTAAAAATATTACCCTACAATTTTAATTAAAATGTAGATTAGTTTTTGTATTACTATCTAGTTCTGTAATGGCAGCTCTCAATTGTTATTATTTATTATATTAATGAATTTCAAGTAAAAAATTGTAAAATAGCTTATTTTTAAGTAATTGAAACGTATTCTTCTATATTTATTTACGCATAACATAATACATGCTAATAAACAATTAATAATGTTATATTATTAATGTTTATATAATTAACCGAATCCATTTAAAATCGGGCATGTTCTACGCTTGGAGTCGTATAACCTCATGGGAAGAAAATATGTTGTTTTTTAAAGACAATTAGTTAGTTAGTTAGTTATAAGACTGGCGGGGAGCCCCTATGGAGATACCCTAGCGCTCAAGCTATAAAGCCTATTATGCCACACCCTTAAACATTGATATCAGTAGTTGATTACAGACCTCTTGATGAAGCCCAGTATGTCAGCCACCGACAGCACTGTAACTCCCTCAGGTTCCATGAAATAGGACCCATGGGTTTGATGCCTGAGCCTAGCTAACGCCGGGCACTGGCATAGTACATGCAAAGATGTTTCATCATCCCTGCTGCATCTCCTGCACGCTGTCGAGAGGTTATACCCCTTTTTATGCATGGGGTAGTTCAAGTGGTTATGCCAAGTGAGCATCTGAACAACCGTCCTTACGTCTTTCTTTGGTAAACCCAGGATTTCCCTGGCTCTGTCCATTCTGTACGTATAGCTCAGATTGGACTGCGCCTGTCGGCAACCCTGAGTTTGCTCCCAATATTCTCGATGCTTTGTATTGGTCCAGCTTTTGATGGCAACACCGATGCAGCAAGACGCTAGTCCCAGTACTAGTTCCGGTCCTTTGCCGCACCGAATTTGGACAGCTGGTCCGCTTTCTCTTTGCCCTTGATCCCTGTGTTCTGATGTTATATCTGGTTTTCCTACTACAGTTAGTGTCGCTTGGTAGTCCGATCAGATCGTAATCTGTCTTCCAGCAGTATTCTCTTCTAATAGTGGTTCCGCACAGCGAAGGACGGCAAGGACCTCAGCCTGAAAGACAGTAACATGCCTCCCAAGCGGGACCACCACTTTCCTCATCTTCTCACTATCATAGATTCCTCCTCCGGACCCTCCCTTTCCCCTGGAGCCATCCGTATACCAGATTTCTCCTTGGAGGAGGGGGTTACCATTTCCTTTCCAGGCATCCCTGCTTGGAATAAAGACGCGGAAATCCCTGGTAAAGTTGAAGCTTTTTTGTTATTTTATCCTGCCTCATCTCAAGAATCGACAGGGAGCTGATGTCACTCGGGAGCCTAGTGTGTCTAATCCCCGGAGCCTATCTGTGTTCTCTCACTAGGCGGCCCATCGCGTGTGCCGCTTTTGCAGTTAACCGCGACGAGTAGGGGTTCTTCACAGAGCATGTAGCACATCGCCAATGTGGGCGTATTCCTAATTTTTTACGTAAAACCCCTAAACGCTAGTGTTTGTAGTCGTTGCAGTCTGTCCTGCATCGTTTTAAGCCTCCGTTTAAGGACAGCGAAGTAGAGCCATGCAAGCATCTTTGGACCTATTTCCCACGTCAATCCAAAAGCTCCCAGATATTTAACCGAGTCTGAGAACGTCAGCCTTCCACCACTAAAAACATGAGCGTCAACTTTAGGGCATCTTTTAATTCCTCGTGAAAATGAGCATACTGGTCTTTTCCGGATTTACTGAGAGCCCCGAGCTATCACACCAGAGCTCTACGATGTGCAGCGCTACTATTTTAAGTAGGCCTTTGCCCCATCTGTTTTCGCGTCTTCTTCGTCTTAGCATGCTACCTATCCAGCTTACCAGCTTGTTTGTCACACCAGACCTCAAAGACTCTTGGCAGATTACCTCTGGAAGAGTCTTACTGAAGGTGACCTCTATATCCAAGAACGTACCCACAGCATACCCCTTTTATTCCAACTGCTGCTCCAATTGTGCCACAACAGCATGGAGTGCCGTTTCTACCGAGCAGCCTGCCTGAAAAGCATGCTGCCCTCTATGCAGCGGTGAGGCCAAAAGTACCTTATTTCGGATATATCTCTCAATCAGTCTCTCCAGCGTCCTTAGAATCGGAAAGGAGGAAAACCTGGGAAGGAGGGCTCCTTTCCAGGTTTGGGAATATAGGCCACTCTACGGTCCTTCGATGCCGATGGCACATGAAAATCCAGCCCTTTCTGTAATAGCGCTGGGTAGATGCCATCCGAACCCTGCTGATCTAAAAGGGCAGAAGGACCCTACACCCATCCCACCTTTTTTCTGTTTACAACCTTTGAGGGGAAATTCCAATCGGCCCTCCTCAACTCTTTGTCCCAGTCTTCCTCCTCTAGGTCGATTTGGATTCGCTGAAAACCCGTGAAGCGGACTTCAATCAGTTGGTTCAGCGTCGCCATTTTCGAGCCTTATTAGCTCGAGACGAGCTTCCGGGTTTTTCGCTAGGATCTTGTGGAGCTTCGCTGTTTACGGAATATCTTTCGATTGCTCACAGAAGCCCCTCCAGTCTTCCTGCTTATACTTCCTTATAAAGGAAATTAGGTGATATGTACTTTTTAAGGAAGACATCTTCTAAGTATAATGGGGGGGGGCTAAATAACATTTGGCTACGAGAACTTTTTGTTCAGAAAATCGAGTTGCCTCATTTTTCTCGCCAACAGCGACAGGCAGAACCTTAAAAGCTCATCTTATTATTGTTAAAATTTGGAAACATGAAAAAATATTTCCTGGAAAACAACCTTTTTTATGTTTCCAATATTTTTCAAAAATTTTTGCTAATAGAAGAAAGGCATCTTATCAGCTTCATGCGGACTAAATCATTTTTTCAGCCAAAAGAATTTTTTTTGTACAAACATAATTTTTTAATCTTTCTCTTAAATGATGCAAGATACGGCAAAAAAGTTGCAGGTATTTATTATTGTATAACTTTTTTTATACCTACAAACTTTCATCTTAAAATATTTCCGTGGATGGCGTTATTTCTTTAAAAAATAAGAAATTTCGATTTTATGGAAAAAATGTGCTCGTCTCGCGGCACATTCTCATTGCGTGCGCTCGGCACAATTCGTTCGCAAGTTTGAGCGCGCCCGACGTCAAAGCATCGACAACTGTACTCGTAATTTGGCAATTGTCAATAATGATTAGAATTTTCGATTTTTCAGTAAAATTCAAAAAGTTCTTACGATAATCTGTTAGTCTATATAAAATGCAACGCTTTTCTTTCTTCGAGTTTTTTTCATATCGTGCATCATTTGGCTTAACATGTTAATTTTCGTTGTTTGTCTTTTTCAATACTATAAATAGCCGTACATGTAATTTTAAAATTATATAAAAAGTAGTCTCACTCGTTCTTTCTAAAAATTATAAATAAAGAAATTGTCTATCCTTCCAACTTTTGTCTTTTCACTTTTTTCATAACCCGTGTTGTTTGTCCAAAAATTAAATTTTTTAATTTTAATTTTTCACTGCGTAATTTTTGTCCAATAAACATTTTTCGCGTTTAGCACAGTTTAACCACACAGTGGAATCTTTGATTTTCCTTATTTTTGTATGCTGTCAAACTTTGAATTTTCGTCTTTTCAAGAAAATTCAAAAAGTTGTTAGGACAATCTTATAGGATATTCAAAAAGCAAAATTTTTCTTCTCTTGACTTTATCATATCATGCGTTATTCGTCTTACAATGCGCTAACTTTTTAAATTTGTATCCTAAACTAAAGGTCAATTTCGTTAGCCAGTTATTTTCTATACAAAAAAAGAGACCAAAGGAGATAAATTTCAAGAGATTAATTCACGGAACTGCTCCTTGATTTTATCACATCTTTGGTGCAAGATCTAAGGTCTCGGAACCCTTGATTTTAAAGCAACGGTTACAAGATCTTATTTCTTGCGCGAAAGGTGTGATAAAATCGAGGAGCAGTTTCGTGAATTAGTCTCTCGAAATTTCTCTTCGTGTGGTCAATAAACTTATTTAGCCCGGATAAAACTCACAAAAAGTCTTTCTAATCAAAGTAAAAATTCAACCAAAAATTGATGAAAATTATAAGTGTGGAATTTTAAAGAAAACAGACTTTTAACCATTTCTGAAAAACTGTTGCGATTATGGTAATTTTGAACCCTTTTTTGAGGAGTAAATCATAAAAATCGAGTCACTGAATCAAAACCTGGTGTTTTATTTTCAAAATTCGAAATAGCAAACCCAATATGTCGAACATTAATTATGCAAAATGTTCGCAGTTTCGTAAAATTGGTGATACTTAGGTTTTTGAAGTCGCTAAATCAAACTCTGATGCTTCATTTTAAACATTCAAAATCACAAATCCAATATGGCAGACAAAAATGATTTAAAAATGTGTAGAACTTGATCTGATGGTTCATATTTATGTTTTTGTGGTAATTGAAATTAAAATTGATGTTGGATTTTCAAAACTCAATATGACGGACATAAATGATTAAAAATGTTCGATTCTTGATCAAATTGATGATACTTAGGTTATTGAGATCGCTGAATTGAAATTTGATTTTGTTATTAAGTTAAATATAAGTAATAAAAAACGATTTGAAATAAGCCTTAGTGTGAAGTGAGTCAAATAACAGCTAAAACCTGCTCCAGAGCAATTTAGTGTTTTGTTTTTTAGTTTTCATTCCATTAGATCTGCCATTTTGAATTATGAAAATCCAACACCATATTTCGATTGAGTCCCATTTTATCAAGATCTGAACATTTTTGTTAATTCATATCTGCCATATTGGATCCGCCATTTTTAATTTTTAAAATCCAAAGTCAGATTTAAAATCAGTGACCCTAAAAACCTTCATATACTAAAGCAAAATTAAATTGAATCAGGTTAAATCATTTTCTTTCGAAATTCCCACATATGTTTCATGATGCAAAAGTCGAACGACTTTTTTCCCATATACAGGGTGACCCATTTTAATCTATGGAACCAAATATC
The DNA here is from genome assembly GCA_035041075.1 of Acraspis erinacei. Classification (NCBI taxonomy): domain Eukaryota; kingdom Metazoa; phylum Arthropoda; class Insecta; order Hymenoptera; family Cynipidae; genus Acraspis; species Acraspis erinacei. Next base: position 9,877,864 of record JAWWLR010000092.1, on the reverse strand, counting down.
TCTTAAAATACTCCATCTACCCAAAAATTGTTCAGACAAAAATTGTACAGAACATAGGGGCTCATTTACCGTTACTATTCATTTTGACCTTCAGGTCACTTTTAAAAGTCATTTGAAGGTGAAGACGGTTATTTTAAATGGAAATATATAGACAAATTCTTGGTAATCTTTTTTTGTTTTGTAAGCTTTTGTTTTAGTCGTGAAAAATAAAACTACAAAAAAAACATTTTATTTTTGGACAAACGACACAAACTATGAAAAATTATTGGAAAAAATGTTACTCATCTAAAAAAGAGCTACAAATTTGTCATAAATTATATTTTGAAGAGGCACCTAGTTTTTGTTTTAAGAGCATGTGATACATCGTCGTGTGGTAAATCGGGTTCAGTTCCCCTGGGTTTGTTCCACAAAAATTAAAATTAAAAAAAAATTTGGAGATGCTCCCTGCTGGAAATAAATGGATAGAGTCTCTGTCCGTTTGAATAATTGTCTATCTTTAAGATTTTTACTGCCCAGATAACAAAATGCAATCATAGCACATTTGAAGCCGCATATGCGACGCATATCGTACGCACGTGATGTGCGCATTGGAATGTGATTATCGTGTGGTTTAAGGGTTATGCTTGAAAGTTGATAATAAACTACGGTAAATATTTGAAAACTAATTATAAGTATTAAGAAACATTATTTTGTCAATTTGACAATATTTCACAATTACGTGTCAGTTAGGATTAAAATGACCGTTTTCGGGCACATGTACTCCTTTCTTAACCTCAAAATAGCTTCGTTTTGCGTGAAATATCTGCGAGAGCTGAGAGCTGATAGCTGCAAAGATTTTGTTGTGAGATGGGACATTGTTTTTTTGTGAATTTGATCTGGACTTTATTTGCATAAAGCGAGAAGAAAAAAGCGTCACAGAGAATTCAGTAAGTAAAAAATATAATTCCAGATATTTAGTCGCAGATATTCAACTCTGAACGAGGCGAAACTGTACAATTCAGCGTACGTCCACTCCCCAACTATGTCCGGAAAAAATGGCGATCAAATTTCTGCACACTGTTTGGTCTCCTACTCCATGGTACAAAGCAAATGAAAAATAACTAAATTATAAAAATGACACTACAGCGTTATTGCATACAACAGCTCAATTCCACATTTATCAAAATAAAACGCCCATTCGATCTGTCGCATAAAATTGCCACTTTGCGCTTGGAACGTAAGTTAGAGCCCCTGTACGCGCTTATTTCCCCGTTTGTAGTTCCTTTACCTCCCATCATGATCCATGTACGTTCTGCTCCATGTCAGGGCCTGACCAATGAAGGAAAGAAGCCCGAAGAGACCTCTTTGTTTTTATTGAGGATTTTAGCATGGCGCCATGGGGATGCAGACAAATTGTTCGAAAATGTATACGAAACGGAAAAGTAACTCATAAATGTCAGAATACTAATATTTGTTAAATCATGTTCCATTATTTCGTCGATTGATTACCCTTCACTATCACAAAATGCAAACAACTGTCCGAAATTTGAGTTGAGATTACCCGATCTGATACAATAACTTTAAATTTTTGATATTTTATTTAGTGACACTGAAAGTTCGTCAATCGATAAAAGAATGGGACATGACTGAGCAAATACATTTTACATTTGAGAAATATTACTATTCAGACCTTTATAAATGACCTTTACGTTTAAAGAATGTTCTCCAAAAAGTCTTGTGTTTTCGCAGTAGATACGGTTTGAAACGATGATTTACTGAACTGCTACGATGCCAGCATTATAGATTTTCACGTGGACGTTATGGTGCGTGTGCACGCTTCGTGGCGCTAGAAACACCTAAAGCATCAGCAAGTTTTGCATCAGTCCTTGCGAAATCAGGCTGCCGACCTGTAAAATAATGGATATGTACGTGGAGAGCTTACCCAAACGCTGCATAAACACTTTGCAGACGAAGATAAGGACGCGACATTGAGACCAACTGCGAAGAGCAGGAAGCTTCTGAGAGATGATCGCGATTTCAGTGAAAGGAGGAATATTAAAATCTAGTTTCCTCCTACACCCCAAAATCTGGCTGAAACGTATGCCTCCATTCGTAAAGATATTTTGAAGAATGCAGACCTCTGCACCATCAATTGTTCAGTTTATAGTGCATCGAGAGATTTGGTGGACTAAAATTGAAACCTAACACCGATGATCGATCAAAAGACCAAAAAACTCATCCATCATTTTACGTCTAGAAGTTTTCAGCGATAGGTGCAGAGCATGTGATGCACACGTTAAGAACCTAGATTACATACTATTCAGGAGTCTCTTTCACACGGGAACGACTTATCTCTATAGAAACACTCCGATGAAGATAGATTTACTTATTTATAATGACAAGTGCCAAATTTTATGTTACTACGATTTATCGACAGCGGTCTCCGTTTCACACTTGCGGCCTGACATCGTTCTACAAGACTTCGAGAAAGTAATTTTCATTGTGATCAGTGCTCTCAATGGTGCGAGACTATCACTGGCTTATAACTTTGAAGCCATACCCGCATGCCAAAAATATGCCTAGGCACTTTCGATACGGATGCAAAAAGAAAGGTCGCTTCGTGACCTCAAGACACGCGAGGAATTTGTCAGAATTTCGTTCTGATTTCGTCGTGCCCTATGGCCACCCATCTCATGGTCCGGATAGGTGGTCATATGTGTGACTTACCCAGTTTTTACTGGGAGTCGGTCTCATTTTCAGATGACAGTTGCTCCCAGCGTGAACCTGTGGTGGTTGTTTACCCTTTTATTTATATATATATATATATAAATATATATATAATTTTAAAAAGAGGGTAAAGAACCACCACCAGGTCCCACTGGGAGCAACTGCCATCTGTGAAAATGACACTTGATTCTAGTAGAACCGCAGTAAATCGCACAAATGGCGTATGGGTTTCCACATTCATCTCTTAAGTGCCTTGGCATCTTCTTGGCACGCGGGTATGGCTTTCAGGTTACGAATTGATGGATATTCTGGGTACATTCACTGCAGCTCCTGTTAAGTTATTCATACCTCTTCACCTTTACCTTCTCCTTAGTAGTGATGTGGTAGTCGGCTGGAGCGGAGAATTTAATTACGAAAATACACGTAGTTCTATTCTTGAAGTCTTGCAGAACGATGTCAGGCCTCCTGCGCTAAACGGAGACTGCGGCCCGAAAATCGTAGTAGCAGAAAATTTGGCACTTCTCGTTTCGAACAATTGAATCTATCTGAACTGAAGCTTTCGGCAGGATAGTTTCGCGGCCAGCACCGTAAGAGCGACAAAGATTATATTCAAGTACTCTTAGAGCAGCATTATATCACCCGTGAGTGGGACACGTGGATAGTATGTAGTCTAGGTACTCAGTGTGAACTTGAAACTCTCTGCACCTATCCCTGGGAACTTTTTGACGTAAAATACGGTCTCGCTATACTAAGCTGGAAATGACACCGTCCTAACATGCGAAAATGAATCATCAGAAGCGAGTGCATTTCCAGAAACTTACATCAGTTACCGGAAAAATCGCAGTAACATTTTAACTGAAACCACGACTCACTACCGTGAGTTAGGTGACTACAGTCTGCGATGATTGTAATACGACGATCCAGCAAAAATCTCGTTCACCATTAGGAGACAACTGTGGGTTTCTTTTCAGCTTCAGCTTGAGAGAAACCTGGATGTTGATATTTCTGCTTGTCCTAAAGCATCGTTTTTCCTCTACTGAAGGCCTGCCCGCGGTTGGTCTCACTTTCGCCTCTCTTTCTCTGTTGTCGGCTTATTCTGGCAGCGATAGAGTAGGAGCTTTGCGTATATAATCCTTTTCCGGAGGTTCTCTGCAAGGTTTTTCAAGGAATTTCTGCAAAAAGAGCCTGAACAGTAGCTTGAAATATTTTCGCATTTTCTTTATTTAAAATTAATTGCGTGAAAGTAAGACTGTTACTTGTTTCTCCTGTAAAATTCGGGTTTTGGCACTTATGCCTGTATGCATTGTGGCCTTGCAATCCATCTTGATTGGCTCCCCCATCTCTAGGGTAGTCGGCATTGTTCGACAAATTCTCGGGAGCCTTGCATGTTTAATTTATTTTTTGAGGGTACGGCCAGATACTCTGGGATATCATCAGGTATATCAGAGGCCGTTTGAAAAACCACTACCTGATACCATACAGCCTTCGAAACCTTTGGTTACGCCTGGACTTGGGTTTTTTCCTTCGGGCCCATCCCTGGACCATTTTCCTGGCCTGCTTATTTAGTGAATTTTTAATGAACTTAGTGATTGGAATTTTACAGAAACTCTTGCAGAGTTATTCGGACTCGTTCAGAACATATTTCGCATACGCACGAAATAAAACGGATTCAATTGATCGAAACCAAACGGAATCATTTTAATTCCAAATGAACCCAGAATTTCCACCAGGGGTACGTAATTTTATCGCGCTGTTAAGTGCATTGTAGTAGTAGTAAAAAGATACATAAGTGACATTGCCGCTTAGGCTGACTTTTCATTTCCAAGCTTAACAGAGTAACCTTAAACGGCAATGCCAGTTTTGTATCCTTTTACTTTGTACGGTAGAATATATTTCCACACGTTTGCTTTAACAAAATCATTCGACATTGATCGTGGAAACAGCATTGGGGTAAACATCCAGACAGACGCCAAAAAAGTTATAATTTTTAGACCCTGTGGGAGTGTGGGTTTCAAAACGTAATCATCTATTAATAATCATAGATATAAAATTTAGACAATTCCTTATTGCATCAAAGTTATGAACCTTTCTTCGATGAGAACGTAAAAATTGCAACTTAAGAGTTATTAAATATTATTTGACGACCATTTCAGGTATGGAATTGCTGGAAGCACTAACGTCCAAGGCGAAGAAGTAAAAAAATTGGATGTTCTTAGTAACGAGTTGTTCATCAATATGGTAACATCTTCTTTTACAACCTGCTTGCTTGTGAGCGAAGAAAATTCCACAGCTATTGAAGTTGACACTGAAAAGCAAGGAAAATACATTGTGTGCTTCGATCCTCTCGATGGATCATCAAATATTGATTGTTTAGTATCCGTAGGTTCAATATTTGGAATCTACAAAAAAATCGAAAATTCTGAATTACCATCAGTTGCCGACGCCCTTCAACCTGGAAAAAACTTGGTAGCTGCTGGTTATGCACTTTATGGATCTGCTACAATGATGGTTCTTTCATTAGGCCAGGGTGTGAACGGATTTACGTACGATCCAGCTATAGGAGAGTTTATATTGACAGAAAGAGATATGCGAATACCTGCAAGAGGGAAAATATACAGGTAAATTAATTTAAGGCTATTGATGATGGTTGCAAACAAATTACATGGTATTAAATAAAAGTTGCTTTGCTAAGCTTTATGCAACCTAGAAAAAATTGCACTGTGACAGAGGTTTTGCCAAGAAAATTATAGTTATAACAAATTAAAGCCTCAGGCTTAAGAAGTTATATATATATATATATATATATATATATATAGTCACGCACTAATTCACGTGAATGATGAGATGCGGATTTTAGGAGTTAATATAATACGATGCTTGAAATTTATTGCGATGATATTGTAGGTACACAATTATGCGCATGGTGTAGTTTGGAGTTCGCCTTTACCACTGTTAATCTTACGCAGCAGCCGCAGGCTTTAGAGGTGACAAGAGTCACCTGTGGAAGCTTTTTTAGAGCTAACATCTGCCAATACCCTACTAACTCCTAAATGTTCAAGAGTTTCATTGATTCTTGCGTGCACGTTGCCTGTAGCCGAAATCACAATAGGATAAATAGATGCATCATTCACTCAATTGAAATTTTCTAAAATGGCATTTATAATACTAGTAATAAAGTATAACAAATATTTTTTTCAAATTAGTTTATGACAAAATGGCGGCTGTGCAGCATTTCTCCGTCGTGCTTCGCTGAAGAGAACAATTTCGAATATATTTTTTAAATTTCAGATCAATCGGTGAGGGCTAGTTTGGGTTATGTTGCCGGCCAGTTAAAAAAAGTGGTATCGAGAAAAACGCGTTTAAAGTTTTAAATACTTTTTTTCTCGCATTACGATGCCAGTTCGATTAGTTCGGATTTAATGATCAGTTTGGATAGGACCATCCCAATATAAGATGTAATCGTCGTTTTCTCAAACGGGAGTTGGAATGTTTCTTCATTATGTCTTTGCGTACTCTCTCTGAGCCCTTATGCGACATCCATCAATAATGTGCTCCATGGATTCGTTGGTATCTCCACATAATCGGCACCGGTCAACCAGGTCTTGATGTAGCACGTGTTTGCGACAATTTCTGGTGCTGACAACTTTTTCCTGTATCGTAATGACGAATCCTTCCGTTTCTGTAAGGATTTATTCTGCGGTCCAAGGTTCTAACAGTTGACACAGAAGCACAGCATACAAGAGTTTTCTCCTTTAACGCTGTTCGTGTTACATTAAAATACGTAGGAAAAACCTTGCTGTTGATTTCGCTGTTCTTGGCATCTGGATATTAAGGGGATTTATTACAGTTATGAAAAGTAATGCAAGATTCTGTCCGAAATTTTTAATATTTTTGTCTGATTTCTTGCATAAATCATCTAAATATTCGTCTCTCGCCTTGGACAAATCGGTTTTTGGATATAATTTTGATTGTTTTTGTTTTGTTTAATGACAAAATTAAAAAGAACAATATATGAAAATTGCAGTGACACTTCGTATAGCCGTGTGTGGATTTTCGAGCACCTTTCATCGCCGCTCATAAAACTCACGAGGCAGACTCCCTGGAGTGCATTAAATTGCTCGTTAATAATGACCTTTTCATTTTTATGAGATGCAGACCAGTTATAAAAACTGAAATAAGGAATGTATGGCTTGATTCAATTTTAATTCGCAGAATTAGTTAATTGACATAATTTGAAGAAATTGAACAAAAGTTTCGTGAAAATCGGTTAATATTTGCAGTAATAATGGAAACATTGAGCTATATAGAAAAGTGTACCTTTCGTCGAAAACTAGACATCTACTCCCTCAATCTGAATAATGAGTATTCAATTAAAAAGTAGTGATTAAGAAGTCTTATTAACTTCGAATAATAAGCCTTAGTAAATTAATTATCAGTTTTCTAGTTAATCTTGTGAGAAAATCGTACTAAAGCAGTTAGTAAACGGCTCAGCTCGATATAAATTATCATTTTCATTTTGTGCACTTGAATTTCAAATAATGAACATTGATATAAGATGAAGATGTTCATATTTAATTCAAACCAAAGATTAGGTTAAAAGTGGGAGTGGTAAATACTTTATCCATATATAAATGGGAAAAATTATCACAATTTGTGTTTTTTACACATGTAACTGAATCCTTGAATTGCAAATTTTCACATCATGTGTTCGGTAAATATCACTTCGCGAGTTTCCAAGTTCGAATACAGGTTTTGGGATAATATTTAAATTAAAAAGAAACATCGAATTCTGGTAATGACTCCACATACTTTTATTGAATGACAAAAACCGCTGACCATATTATTCTCATTTTCGGAGCGCATTATTAGCACTTGTAAAAATTTTCTTTCAGCTTTTTTGGCATTTTTCAACAATTTTAAATTTGTATTTAGAATGTTAGTTTTTACGTAGAAACCAAAAACTAAAACGACATATTTGTAGCTCTTTTTTCCTAAAGAACTTTTGTCTTGTACATCTTTCTATGGTGCACAATTGTACCTGATTCATTTTCCTTTTCGTGTCTGCGGCACTTTTACCGCAAAGTACAATGTTCGATTTTTCATTATTTTTTGTTAAGACTATATTGCATAGTCGTTCTTTCGAAAAAATTTAAAAAGTCTTTGCGATAATCTTGTACGCCTTTCAAACAGCAACGTTCTTTTTATCGAAAAAATGTCATAAGGACCCCAGTAGCAACGTCTGGCTTGTATCATAGAGGCCAGAGTCTGGCCTAGCAGCTGCTCCTCCCTCTAGACTAGACGGCCAGACTGATGAATCTC
>JAWWLR010000092.1:9809831-9831192 GCA_035041075.1 Acraspis erinacei | reverse complement strand
AATAAATGGTAACAAAATCTCTCGACCCCTCCCACCCCCTTGTGCTATTACGAAATCTAATTACGGTCCCTTATGAAAAATAGATGATAAACTTCATGGGGCTTGCGCAACCTCTAAATTTTTTTTTATTTTCAAAAAAGTCAATTGATGGCAATATGCATAAAAAAATCCGAAAAAAATTTCCAATCGGCTTTTGGACCACCCTAATGCACAGCGTGTTCGATTTGAGATGAATTTCGTCGCTAAATTAATATTCATACTTTTTATAACAAAATAATGTTTAAAAAATGGAATTTTTTTAGAGTAGTTTTAGGTGTGATGAATGAATTGTTGGTGAAGCGTGTACAGGAAATGAGGCTGATGAGTATTTCACATCTGTCCTTACGTGTAGATTAAAGTACTCGTATACGACAAGCAGTTAAGTAATAAAAGTCTAGCTCGTGTCTAGCCTCTGGTCTCCTATTGCACGGTTTATACGAAGAGGTTGTCTAGCTCATTGTTTCAGGCTTAGATCTATGACTAACACGTGTCTTGCATCGGCAGTTCCCATTTGATTGCGGTCTACCTGATTGCTCTACCCCCACTACCCAACTTCCCCTCACGCAGCTGCAGGGTCGCCAGACCGCTGCCGCCGACCCTTCCTTGCAGGGTCCTCTCCACCCAATGAGAAATAAAATACATTATTTTTTCCAATTAGTAATTTAGAATTTTTATATTCAAAATTTACATTTTTTGCACCTCTATAAAGAGGACTGAGAATTTACATAATAAAATCGTTTTGAAATTGAGAATAGAGAATACTAGTATTTTAGCTAAAAACAGTTCTGATTTTAAAATTATGAGGGCAAGTAACTAGTTCTAAATTACTAATTGCAAAATTAAAAAATATTTACGATTGGTATTTTTTTTCTCATTAGGTATGTTGGAACCCCTGCTGTCAAGGAGCGGCGACAAAGTCTGGCAGTCCCTCAGCTGCGTGAGGAGAAGTTCGGTGGTGGGGGTAGAGCAAGCAGGCGGCAATAAATGGGCATCGCCCGTCTACTATATTTAAACACGTAAAAATTAGTTTTTCAATTTCAATTTTTGCCTAATAGAAACAAAATACATTCAAAAAGTTCTTCAAATAAAAAAGTGAAATATTTTATAATACATAGTTTCATTATAGTACAGAGGGATGGTTTTTTTTAATTTTTGTGTCCTGCATTCAAGAGCTCAAAATAAGCCAAAAATCTGGTGCATTTTATTTTTGACAAGTGGGTTGTTTTTTGAACATGGGGGTAGTTTTTGGAAATTTTTTCGTGAATTCGGGAGCCCCAAAACAAATTCTGACCTCTTGAATTTTTTTTCAAGTATTATATAGTGTGAATTTCGAGCCAAAAAATTAATTTTCAAGAAAATAGTTAGATTCTAAATCAAAGAGGTAAAACTTTATTTAAGAAAAAGCAATTTTTAAAAATTTAGTGTAAATCTCACCAGCGCAGTTATATTTTCCAATTCATAAGTATAAATTTTCCAAAAAATTGTTCAACTTTCAACAAAAAAATGGAAGTTTCGTCCAAAGAAGATATGAGTTTGATTTTTTGACAGTGAAACATGAGTTTTCACCGAAAAGAAATTTTTTATGAGATAGTTTAATTTTCGAGCAAAAAGGATGATTTTTCATCAAAATTTTTAAATTTTCCACCAAAAACTTGCATTTTTGTCCGAAAAAAATGCAATGTCTAATCAAAAAAATAAATTTTAGAATTAAAAAGGCAAATTTTCATAAAAATAGTTGAATTGCAATCTAAAAAATATTTCACTTGACTTTTGAAAACCTAAATATGAATTTTAATCAAAAAGTAAAAAAATGTCTACAATTCTTTAGAAAAAATGGAATAGCTATATTTTTAGTAAAAAAAAATTATTTTCAAAAAAAAAACTTATTTCCAACAATTTCGGTTAAATATTTAACCAAATAAATTAAATTTTAATTAAAATCATTTATTTTGAATCAAAAAATTTCAAAACAACAGTTAAATTTTTAACCTAGGTGATGAATTTTATGCCAAAATAAAACACATTTTCAACAGAATAGATGATTTTCAACTAAAAACGATAAAGTTTTAACAACAAATAGGATGAAATTTCATTTTAAGTTAGAAAAATATGTTTAAAAAAATTTAACGATATAGTTTAATTTTCAACCAAATAGATAAATTTCTAACCGAAAAGATTGAGTCTTTATAAAAAATTGACAAAGCATTGAATGATTGAATTTTTAATTAATAAAAACTTTTTTAAGAAAAAAAGAAACAATTATTTTTATTTGTAATGAAATTTTCTAACTAACAGTTGAATTTTTAACCAAAAAGGTTATTTTCTCCCAAAAAAGAAAAAATAGATGAATTTCTAACTAAAAAAAATCAATTTTCAACCAACAATAGAATAGGTTAATTTTCAGCTAGAGGAATAAGTTTTCCAGCAAATAAAATAAATTTTCAATTAAATAGTTAACTTTTCAACCAACTCATGAATTCTATAACAAAAAGATTTTTAGTTAAAAAAATTACTTTTCATTAAAAAAAAACTTATTTTCAACCGAAACAATAAATTTTCAACCAAATATTTTAATATTTAATAAAAGTTTAAATCTCAAATATTTGACATTTCAAGTAATAAAAGTAAATTAGTGTCCCCAAAAAACGAAGTTTCAACAAAATATAGAAATTTTCAAACAAATAAGTTAAAATATTTAAAAAATAAAAAAGTCACATTTGTTTGCGAGAAAACATTTTTTTCTGTGGATTTATGAAAAAAGAACCCTCAAGTGAAATTTTAAATGAACAAATGGCAATTTGAAGAATTAATTTTTAACAAATAGAAACTAATTTTCAAGAAAAAAAGTTTCAACAAAATTCGTGAAACTTTAAACAAAAAGTTGAATTTTCAACCAAAAAGATTTTTTTCAGCCAAGAAGATTAGTTTTCTACAAAAAGACGAATTTTCAACTAAAATATATTGATTGTCAACCAGAAATTGAATCGTTAAATTTGTATTTACAAAATTAATTTTAAAACAAACAAAACAAAACGAATTTTTAACAAAATTGTTAAATTTTAAATCAAAGAAATGAATTTTTACCTTAAAAGATAAATTTTTAATCAAAAAGATAAATTTCCAACCAAGAAGATTATTTTTTTTATCAAAAATGATCAATTTTTAATAAAATAGATACATTTTTAACCAAACAGTTGAAGTTTCAACTAAAAAATATAAATTTTCAGCCAAAAAATATACTGTGAATATTTCTGTAAAAGAAATACCCTTTGAACAAAAAAATTTTGAATAAAATACTTAAAATTAAAAAAAAATAGATTAATTATCAAAATAAAAAAAGAGTTTTCAACAAAACAGTAACATTTATTTTCAAACAAAAAATGAATTTGGAATGAACTAAAATGATGAATCTTTACCTGAACTAAATTAATTTTCATTTAAATTCTTTAATTTTCAACCATAAATATCGATTTACAACAAAAAAAGAAAAAAATTTAAAACCAATAATGGAATAGGGACATTTTTACTTCCAAGAATTAATTTTTAACCAAGAAAGAAACTAATTTTTCACATAAAAATAAAATCTTAATAAAATGGTTCAATTTTCGTCCAACAAGATTTTTTTCAACCGATAAGATTAATTTTTTAACAAAAAAGACGAATTTTTAAACAAAAAAGATCAATTTTCAACGAAAAGTGGAATAGTTAAACTTCCATTGAAAATAATTAATTTTCGGCATAGAAAAACGAATTTTTAACAAACAAGTTCAATTTATTTTCAATGAAAGAAATTAATTTTCAATCCAATAGTTAAATTTTCACTTAAGAATATACATTTCTGGCTAAAAATTAAATAGGTTATTTGTCGGTTGAGGAAATTAATTTTGAAACAAAGGGAATTGATTTTTTAACTAAAAAAATTGAAATTTATTTTAAAGATTTATAAATTTATTTATTAAATTTTTAACTAAAGGAATTGATTAACTAAAGAAATTGATTTTATTCGTAACTAAATAGTTGAATTTTCGAAGAAAACGATAAATTTTCAATCAAGAAGATTATTTTGTACAGAAAATACGATTTATCCTTAAAATACATGCATTTTTACACAAATAATTGCATTTTCAACTAAAAAAGATCAGTATTTAACAAAAAATTGGAATAATTGAATTTTCAGTAGAAAAAATTCATTTTCGACTAACAAAAATACCTGAATTTTCGAATAAATAGTTCAATTTTTAGGCAAAGAAATCCATTTTAAACCAAGCAGACGATTTTTTAACCAAGAATATTAATTTTATATTTAAAAAAATATGAATTCTCAACAAAAAATCTAATATTTAATATTTCAATTTTAATTTTTATCAGAAACAATTTAATTAAACATAAAAAAATGAAATTTAAAAACTTGGTCAAATCCTTAATCAAAATAGATAAATTTTAGTAAGCGCCTAATCACGTACGCGACGCATTTTATGATGACGGAACGCCCCGAGAACAAAATTTGTATGAGCTTTTTCCCAAAAAATTTTCTTTCATGTTCTGATTCCGAAAAATATTGTTTCGGAAAGTTTCAGTCAAAGTGGTGAGTGTGTACTTCACCAAGAGAACAGATCTGCTAATTAATCGCAGCTCATTCCTCAATTTCTGGTGAAACATGGCCTTACACAACTTCGGCAACCCACATACAGTCCTGACCTGGTAGCCTATGATTTGTGGCTATTTCCTAAATTGTGTATCCTCTAAACTCTAAAGGGAAAACGATTTCAAGACGCACAGGAAATATCACAAAATGCGAAGAAACAGCTGTTAGTTCTTCCGGAAGGTGACGTTAAGGAGTGCTTCCGGAAGTGGTAGGATCGCTGAAAGAAGCTTGTGGCTTCCGAAGGGGAGTACATCAAAGCGGATGTCATCACCATTGACCACAAGGTCGTATACTTTACGGACAGACCTCGCAACTAAGATTTCAACCAAAGGTTGAAAAAATTAAACAAAAAAGAATAATTCTTCACCAAAAATAAGACTCGTTTTGAAAAAGCGAACAATTGAAAGAAGTGTGACCTCTTAAATATTCAAATCACGCCCGAAATAATTGACATAGTCTACTGCTGCTGCAACTGTATCATGACTGTTGGCATGTGAGTGTGTGGGAGGGTGACGAATCAGTAAGGAATTGGTAACGAATCGTTGCCTGTATCCAGGTGGGTGTCGAGTAGAGCGTTTCACCGATCGTATTCATACGTAACTGCACCGAATTTATTCTGGACGTGCCAGCCTCATGTAGGTCTACTGACCCAGAGAGAGTGGGACAAGGCCCACGTTGGTCAGCGACCCTCTTCCCCACTCTCAGAGCACAACGCTGGGCCCAAAAGAAACTGGCCCAAACTGGATCGAGCAGGAACCGAAACGGGGACCGGTTTTTCTTTGCAATCCTTTATCGGTTTGTATCCTTCTCATTCCCACAGCATGTCTGGCGCCATGAAAGGGGTCACTACATTTTTCGGAAGCTGCCTTGATTAGGTTCCTTCATTTCTTTATTTCTTTATTTCTTTATTTCTTTATTTCTTCAAGGTCAAACACCTTTCAAATGCCATCCTTCATTAGGAATTCTTTTATCAATAGGGCTTATGCCAATATTGGAATACAAGTACAATTTACTGGCCAGATCAATTCTTTTCTTTTCATTTCTTCAAGGTCAACCACCTTCCAAATATCATTCTTCATTAGAATGTTGACAAGTACTTGGATACCACTACAATTGACTGACTTGATAAATAAAATTTCGAGACAAATTAATATTTATTTTTCAAGATAACCACCTTCCAAAATAATATTCTTCATTGAATGTTTGTATCATTAGGTATTTCGTCAGTACTTAGATACCACTAAAATTTACTGGCTAGACAAATGAAATTGAGTAGACAGATTTGTATAAATTTTACATTTCTTCAAGATCAATCACCTTACAAATACAATTTGTCATTCGAATTTTTGTGTCATTGGGAATTTTGCTAGGACTTGGGTACCACTACAATTTACTTGCTAAATGAATACAATTGAGTGAACAAATTTGTATTTATTTTTAAAGGTCAACCACCCTCCAAATACCATTCTTGTTTAGAATTTTTTTATCATTAGGATTTTTTCCAGTATTTGAATACCACTACAATTTACTGGCTGTATAAATGAAATGGAGTAGACAAATTTGTATTCATTTTTCAAGGTCAACCTTATTCCAAATACAATGCTTTAGTAGAATTTTTTCATTATTAGGAATTTTTGCAGTTCTTGGATAAACCTACAATTTTCTGGCTCGATAAATGAAATTAAGTAGACAAATTTGTATTTATTTTTAAAATTCAACGGTCTTCGAAATACCATTCTTCATTTGATATTGTGAATCATCAGGAATTTTGCCAGTACTTCGATACCACTGCAATTTACTGGCTAGATAAATGGAATTGAGTAAACAAATTTGTATTCATTTTTCAAGATCAACCTTCTTCCAAATTCCCTTATTCATTCGAATTTTTGTTATCATCAGGAACTTCACCAGTACTTAAATACCACTACAATTTACAGACTAGATAAATGAAATTAAGTAGACAAATTTGTAATTTTTTCATTTCTACAAGATCAACCACCTTCCAAATACCATCCTCAATTAAGATTTTTTTATCAATAGTGCTTTTACCAGTTTTCGGATACCACTTCAATTTACTGGCCAGGGCCCCCACCTCATAAATACAATTATTTATTAAAATTTTTTATCAATAGGGATTTCTCCAAGAGTTGGTTACCAATACAATTTACTGGCTAGGTAAATGAAATTGAGTAAACAATTTTGTATTCATTTCTCATTTCTTCAGGGTTAACCACCGACTAAATACCCTGCTTCATTAGCAATTCTTTATCATTCGGGATTTTTTCTGTATTGGGATACCTCTACAATTTACTGGCTAGATAAAGGAAACTGATTAGACAAATTTGTATTAATTTTTCTTTTCTTCAAAGGCAACCACCTTTTAAATATCATGCTTCGCTAGGAATTTTTTATCATTGAGGTTTTTGCCAGTACTCGGATACCCCTTCAATTTTCTGGCTAGATAAGTGAAATTACGTCGATAGATTTGTGCTTTATTTCTTTAAGGTCAATCACCTTCCGAAAACTATCCTTCATCATGATTTTTTTGTCATTAGGGGTTTTGCCAGTACTTGGATACCACTACATTTACTGGCTAAATCAATAAACTTGGGTAGATAAATTTGTATCCATTTTTCAAGGTCAAACACGTTCCGAATTCCCTTATTCATTCGAATTTTCTTATCATCAAGGATTTCGCCAGTACTTAGATACCACTTCAATTTACTGACTAGGTAAATTAAATTAAGTATAAAAATTGGTAGTTTTTTCATTTCTGCTAGATTAGCCACCTTCAAAATACCATCCTCCATTAGGAATTTATTTATCAATAGTGGGCTTGCCAGTACTCGGATACCACTTAAATTTAATGGTTAGATAAATGAAATAGATTAAGATAACTTTGTATTTATCTTTCAAGATCCACCACCTCCTAAATACAATTCTTCATCATAAATGTGTTATCAATAGATATTTCGCCAGTGCTTTGATACCACTACAATTTACTGGCTATGAAAATGAAATTTAGTCGACATATTTGTATTCATTTCTCATTTCTTCAGGTTTAAACACCTAATAAATTCCATGTTTCATTAGTAACTCTTTATCATTAGGGTTTTTGCCAGTACTCAGATACCACTCCAATTTACTGGCTGGTTAAATGAAATTGAGTAAACAAAATGTTTAATCATTTTCCAAGGTCAACCATCCTCCAAATACCATTCTTCATTAGAATTTTTTGTGTCATTAGGGTTCTTGCCAGTACTTGGATACCGCTACAATTTACTGGCTAGATAAATGAAATTTATTAGGCAAATTTCTATTCATTTATCAAGGACAAACATCTTCCAAATACAATTGTTGGTTAGGATTTTTTTATCATTAGGGTTTTTGCCAGTACCCGGGTACTACTACAATTTACTGGCTATATAACTGAAATTGAGTATACAAATTATTTATTCTAGTTCCACCACCTTTTAAATACCATGCGTCATTAGGAATTTGTTATCAATAGGGATTTTGCCAGTACTCGGATACCACTACAATTTACTGGCTGGGTAAATTAAATTGAGTAGACAACTGTATATCAATTTTTCAAGATCAACCATCTTCTAAATACCATTCTTCATTAGGATTTTTTCTATCATTTGGATTTTTGCCAGTATTCGGATACTACTGCAATTTTTTGGTAAGGTAAATGAAATTGAGTAAAAAAATTTGTATTCATTTTTTAAGGTCAACCACCTTCCAAATAATATTCTTCATTCAAATTCTTTTTATCATTAGAAATTTTGCCAGTACTCGGATAACACGGCGATTTACTGGCTAGATAAAGGAAATTGAGTAGAAAAATTTGTATTCATTTTTCATTTCTTCAAGGTCAACCACCTTCTAAATACTATTCTTCATTCGAAATTTTAGTGTCAACAGGGGTTTTGCCAGTACTCGGATACCACTACAATTTACTGGCTGGGTAAATTAAATTTATTAGACAACTGTATATCAATTTTTCAAGATCAACCATCTTCTAAATACCATTCTTTATTAGGATTTTTTCTATCATTTAGATTTTTGCCAGTATTCCGAATACTACTGCAATTTTTTGGTAAGATAAATGAAATTGAGTATACAAATTTGTATTCATTTTTTAAGGTCAACCACCTTCCAAATAATATTCTTCATTCGAATTCTTTTTATCATTAGAAATTTTGCCAGTACTTGGATAACAGGGTGATTTACTGGCTAGATAAATGAAATTGAGTAGAAAAATTTGTATTCATTTTTCATTTCTTCAAGGTCAACCACTATTCTTCATTCGAAATGTTGGTGTCAACAGGGGTTTTGCCAGTACTCGGAAAGCACTACATTTTACTGGCTAGATAAATGAAATTAATTAGAAAATTTTGTTATTCATTTTGATTTGGCTTCATTTACCTTACTTTAAAATATTATATATTGAAAGAGTTGATACAAATAATAGAGAAACAAAATTCTATCATTTATTTATATTTTAAAGCAAAAAAAATGCTTAATGAGCAAGACAGTCTTTGAAATAATTTTTAACGTCATCTATCTAAAATAGATTTTTACAAGACGAACTGAATAGCGTTAGATTATCTCGTCAAAACGTTTTACTTCTACTCAGCGCCATAATAGACCGTCTTGACAGCGCCCCAATTGCGGGCAGGAATAAATGTTGTAGATAAATGGTCAATTATGGTGAAAGCAAGGTGGATATTTTAAACTGAGGTAAATTTTCCGCGGCGAATCGATTATATCTCTGGTGAACTCGACTAGAGGCAACACGTTGTAAGCCTTTTAGGAAAGTTTACCTAAAGCACGGAAAGTTTACTTCAGTTGAGAGACTGCGGTAAACTTTCTATATTGAATCGCAGACATCTTCGGGAGGTGGACTCCCCTAAGAGGCAGCACGTTACAGGCATGTAACCACGGAGAGTTTACCTCAGCTGGGAGTAATCAGCTGACTTTTACCTTACTTGATCGATTAGCTTCTATTTTCTATTTTCAAAGATGTAATTTTTCTAAAATATTTTATTGTTAGGCCTTCGAGGCACATAAAAGATGCGACACTAGTCGCATGTTTAAATGTGAGATGTTTAAAAAAATCATTTTTTTTTATTGAGGACAACATTTCACAGCAGAATCTGAAGGTACCAAACGATGCAGGTAATCTGTCAAGCAGAGTGAAAGCGAGGTGGACACTCCAAACCGACGTAAACTTTCCGCGCTAAATTACAGCTTTTTCCGGTCAACTGTTCGAAAGGGAAAGGTTACAGACACGTGAATACGGAGAGTTTACCTCAGATGTGTTTTCTCAGTGGTAATTTTCCTAAAATATTTTTTCATGAGGCTTAGGAGGCTGATGAAAGATCCGACACTAGTCATGAGTTAAAATGTGAGATGATTAAAGAAAGAATTTTTTTGAATAACAATAACATTTCACAGAAACAAACTGAACTTGCGAAACTCTGCAAGTAATCAGTCAAGCATGGCGCAAGCGAGGTAAACACTCCAAACTGAGGTAAACTTTCCGTCGTGAATCGCACCTATTTTCTGTGGACAGTGCTAGAGGCGTAAAGTTACAGACATGTGACCACGGAGAGTTTACCTCAGATGTGTTTTCTGAGTGGTAATTTTCCTAAAATATTTTTTCATTAGGCTTCTGGGACAAATGAAAGGTCCGAGACTAGTCACGAGTTAAAATATGAGATGAGTGAAGCATTAATAAAGTTAATTTTAAAATAATAGGTAATGTTGAGACATTTTGCTTCGTGCCCATTTAATCTGTGTATGTATGGATTTACATGTATGTATATGTGTGTGTATGTGTGTAATAAGGAAGAGTCATGGATCGTTATGCCCTGAAGATTTCTGCTACTGGCTAATCAAGTTTTACAATAATGATCGGTGGCTTCTATCCTCCTAGAATGCATAGAAATTATACTTGTTACGAGAATGTGGCACTTAGCCACTTACGAAATTATTATGAAGCACGAGTTCAATTTACATTACAGTTAGCACCATTCATTGAAACCTGAATACGTCTAGCGGATTCTAACAGAATGCTTCTCTCGGCCTGCATTTATCCAATTTAGTCAAAATTCCTTTCCTTTCTTTTCTTTTTTTTCTTTTCTTTTTTTTTCCTTTCCTTTCCTGTTCAGCTATCCCTTTGTCAATTTTACCTATTTATTGTTTATACTTGTTTATAAATACTTTAAAAAAATTTTTTTAATAGAATTTAATTATTGAAAAGGACCTAAAATTATTCCTATAAAAAGAGAAATTTTCAACGAAATACATGAATTTACCAAACAACGAAACATTATTAACCAAAAATAAAATAGTTAAATTTTCAGGTAGAAAAATAAGTTTTAAACAGAAAAAACGAACTTTCAATAACATATTTAAAGTTTCAACCAATGATTTATTTTAAAACCAATAAAATAATTTTCCAACGAAGTAGTTAATTTTTCAACCAAAGAGCTAAATTTTGAACCAAGAAGATTAAATTTATATAAAAAAATATCAATATTAAAAAAAGTGCAATAGTTCAATTTTCGGTTAAAGAAATTAATTTTGTAACCAAAATTATGATTTTTAAGCAAAAAAATAAATTCTTAACTGAATAGTTAAATTTTCAACCCAACAAAAGATTCTAGTAAAAAAGATAAATTTCAAAAAAAAATTTGAAGTTAGAGAAACAAAATTTCAACTAAAAATAAAAAAGTTACATTTGTAGATAGAAAAATACATTATGACCTAAAAAGACAAATTTGCGACAATGTACACGAATCTATAACAAAAAATAAATTTTTTGACGAAAATAGAATAAATAAAGTATCACATAGAAAAACAAAAAACCAATTTTTAGCAAAATAGCGAGCAAATAAAATAAGATTTCAACGAAATAGTTCAATTTTCAACCAAAGAAGATTTTTCTGCAAAAAAAATCAATCTTCCACATTAATTTTTCAACCAAAAAATAAAAATGTATTGCTTATACTTATAGGAATTTTTAACAAATAAATTGAATATCCAAAAAATAAAGACTTTTCACTCAATAAAGAAAAAAAATCTCATCCAAAAAATTTAATTTTTAAACCAAAACGACACGTTTTCAATCAAATAAATTAATTTTCCGCTAAAATAAAAATCGATTTCCAAGCCAAAAATAAAAAGTTACATTTTTAGTTTATAAATTAATTTTCAACCAAAATAATGAATAATTAATCTTTATTTATTTTTCTATCTGAAATTTTAGCTATGCTACTTTTGCTTGAATTTGTTTTCAATTCTTTTTTTTTAGTTGTAAACGGAACTAATTTGGTAAGAATTCAACCACTAGTTTTAGCTGTTTTTTTTATTAAAATTAAAGTTTTTTTTAATATTCACTTTTTAAGTTTTATTAAGAATTAATATTTTCTATTGGAATTTCATTTATTTTGTCAAAAATTTGTCGTTTGATAGAAAATTAATATTTTAGACTGAAAATTCAACTAACTGGATAAAACTTCTTTTTGATTTTTAAGATATATAAGTTTAGAAAAGTATAGTTCGTTTAACTGAAAATTCAACTAATTTGTTAAAAAAAAACCTCTTTTATGTTTAAATTTAGCCGTTTTTTAAAAATAAATTTATTGTTTTAGAAAAGAAAACTTTTTCATTTTTTGTCAAGAATTCATCTTTTTTTTAAATTCAACCATCTTGTTTAAAATTTTTTTTTTTTTGTTAAGATTAGCTGTCTCTTAATTGAATTTTTTGAAATTGTTGTTAAAATATCAACTTTTACGTTCTTTTTAGAATTAATCTTTTTTATTTAGAGTTGATGTAAAATTAATCTTTTGGGTGAAAAATTCAACAAATTGGTTTAAAAGTATTATTTTATTGAAGAATCCTAATTTTATTTTTAAATTTATTTCTGCAACTGAACATTCAACTGAATTGTAAAATTTCTTGTCTCTTATCCTCAAATTCAGCTGTTTTTTATTTAAAATTCAAATGGTTTTGTTGAAAATTTGTATTTTGGTAGAAAATTTCTCGTTGAAGTTAAAAATTCAACTAATTGGTTACAAAATATTTTTTTTTATTAAGAATTCCTAATTTTATCTATAAAAATTCTTTAACTGAAAATTCAACCATCTATAGTAAATAATTAGTTATTTAATCATTTGAGTTGAAAATTCAACTAACTGGTTAAATAATTTTTTTTTGGTTGAAGATTCATAACTTTACTTAAAAAATGAGTTCCTTTAAATTAAATTAAACTGATTTGTTAAAAATGTTGTCTTTTTTTACTAAAAATTCATTTTTTTCCAAAAATTTAATTATTTTGTTGAAAATTTTTATTATAGTAGAGAAGAAATCTTATTAGTTTCAAACTTCATCTTTTTGGCTAAGAATGTTTGTTTTGTTGAACATTTATCATTTTATTTAAAAATTAAATAATTTAACTGAAAAATTAACTATTCCATTTTTTATGCAAAACTGATACTTTTTAGAAATGAAAAGCGTTTCAAGTAAAAACTAGTGCAGTCAACGCAATAATTTAATTTTACAAAATGTTTTTTTTTCTTTTCTGTAAGTGGGAGGCTCCCATGCCAAAGGTGTTTTCCGAGAATAGAAATATTTTAGGCCCTGTCTTTAAATTATTAAATTATTTTTAACTTTATAAAATTGAGGTCACAGGTGCATCCTGATTCGCTAAAAGTTAAAAGGCAGAGAATAATAAAAAGAAGTCTGTCTGAATTTTTCAGAATGAAGTTTCAAAGAATTGAACAGCTGATACTGGACATCCACTGGACCGTTCCCAATACCGTTACACTGTTTCATTCAGACTCTGATCTCCAGCGAAAGCTTTTTTTTTAGGTAACTAGGCAACCTCTTTGTAAGGATTCCAACCAACAGGGTTCGCTAAAAATCCAAATTTCAAGAATTCCTGACCTTTGCTGACTTTTCCTAATTTTTATTTTCCCTGATCAATAATTTTAATGAAAAAAAATCTAACTAAAACTTGATCATTAAACCAAAATAATAGAACTTAATTGTTTATAATAACGTCAAACTATAACAGTTGTGTTTTCAGTAAGAAAATCTATTTTCAAACAAATAAAATAATTTTTTAAATAGTTAAATTTTTAACAGAGAAAGAGGATTAAATGTTAAAAATTTCAAAAAATAATATTTAGAAGAAATACTTAAATTTTCAACCAAACTGATGGATTTTCAAAAAAGAATATTACATTGAAAAAAATTTCAAAAAATATTATTAAAAAAAATTGTTAAATTTTCAACAAAAAAAAAGAATTTTCAAAGAAGATTACATTTCCGAAAATAAAATTGTCAAAAATAGTTAAATTTTCAACCAAACTGATGGGTTTTCAGAAAAGAATATTACATTGAAAAAAATTCCAAAAAATATTGTTTAAAAAAAATTGTTAAAATTTCAACCAAAACAAAGAATTTTCAAAGAAGATTACATTTCCGAAAGTAATATTTTTTAAAAATAGTTAAATTTTCAACAAAACTGATGGATTTTCAAAAAAGAATATTACTTTTCTATAAAAAATATCAATTTTCTATAAACAATAGAATAGGCAAATTTTCAGTTTAAAAAATTTATTTTCTACTGAAACTATCAATCTTTAACAACAACAAAAATTACTTTTTAACCATATAGTAACAGAAAAGATCCATTTTCAGCCAAAAATAGAAGAGTTAATTTTTTGGATAGAAAAATAAATTATCAGGCAAAAAAATTAATTTACAACAAAAGAAATTAAGTTTTTAGCAAAAAACAACTTCTTTACCAAAAAAATAAAGTTTTACCTAATGAGATTAAGTTTCTTCAACCAAAAAAGAAATTAATTATTGAACAAAGAGTTAAATGTTCAATCCGAAATATAAATTTTCTACCAAAAAGAGAAAAAACTTTGAAAAAAAAAAGAATTTTCATATATAAAATATAAATTTTTAGTCAAAAATACTATAGATAAAATTTCAGTTAGAATAACAAATATTTAACAATAAAAAAACGGTTTTCAACAAAACACTTAAATTGTCAACAATAGAAATGAATTTTTAAGCAATAATAAAATCGATAAATGTTCAGTATAATTTTTTTTTAATTAAATAAATGACTATTTCGACGAAATAATTCATTTTTCAAGTAAAGAAATGAATTTTCAAACAAGAAGATTCAATTTCTATCAAAAAAGATTAATTTTGTCTAAACAATGAAAAGGCAATTTTTCAGAAAAAAAATTGATTTGCTGCTAAAATTATGAACCTTTAACATAAAAAATGAATTTTTAAGCATATAGTTGAATTTTCGAAACGAAAGATTAATTTTCTATCAAAAAAGATAAATTTTACAAAAAATACTCTTAATTAAAAAAATAAATATTGACCAGGAGACAAATTTTCAACAATACACATGAATTTTATACTAAAAAAGATAAATTTTCAACCAAAAAAATAATATTTTCAGTCGAAAAGATAAAATTTCAAACAAAAGATCAGGTTTTTGCCAAAAAAAGAGAAATATTTTCAACAAAATACAGAAATTTTCAAGTAATTAATTGGACTTTCCTCTGAATAGGATAAGTTGTTAACCAAACATGGAATAGTTAAATTTTCAGGTTAAATTAATTTTCAACTAAGAAAATACTTTGCAACAAAATAATTAAATTTTGAACAAAAAAAAATGTCTCTCAAATAAAATGATGAATCATCAACCGGAAATAAAATTTTTTAACAAAGTAGTTTCAATTTTAGTTTAGTAGTTGAAATTACAACCAAGAAATATTTTCAAAACAGTTGAATTTAATAAAAAGGCGAATTTACAAAAAAAAATAGTTTAATCCTCAACTAATACAGACTAGTTTTAAACAAACTTTTTAATGAAAAAACTTAATTAGTTATCGAGAAGATTGATCTTCTACCACAAAAAACACATTTTCAACCAAATACAGGAATTCTTCGCCAGGTTTTTCAATTTTCCACTCCAGATTAATTTTCAATCAAACATGGAATAGTTAAATTTATGGTGAAAAACATTTTTTTTAATTATTTTAAAATTTTTAAATAAATAAAATAAATTATTTTTAAATAGTTATATAAGTTTTGAATAAAAAAATGTATACCAAAATAGATCAATTTTCTACCGAAAAAAGGAAGCTTCAATCAAAAAAGTTGAATTTTCGAAAAAAAAAAATTTACCAAAATAAAATATAAAACTAATCAAGAATTATAGAAACAAAAGAATTACACGCAATTTAATTATTTCCAACGAACGCGAAATGAAAATTGAAAACATATATTTCTAATCTCGAATATTCTATATAACAATTTCCCATAATTTATTCAGTTCCCGATAATATATTCATGAACTAACATGTTTAATCACAACATCTGCAGGCTATTTATAAACAGGTCTCAACTACTACTCCAGTTTTGAAAATATGATCTTGCATCAAGAAAATCAATCATTATTCCACTTTATTGAATATAGATTATAAGTCCCTTTTTTTCATCTTGGGTAAATCTTGTAGACATCTTATCAGATAAGGAGGCGATAACAGTTAACATTATAAACTGATGGAAGCTGGAGAGTCAGGCGAGATTTTATCGGATTTAATGGGAGATTGAGACGATGTGAGAATTTTCATCACCTTATTAAGTCGACAGGGTGCAATTCAATGTGAGTTGATATAAGAAAATTAAATAATAATCTCTTATAGTAACCATCATGTGCGATTCAGTCTGTTATTAAATCTAAATTTTATTATATTAGCCAACAATGTTAGGATTAGTAATTAATTTCAAAGTGAAGATAACTGACCTTGAGCTTTCAATCTTTTTAAAATTCAAAATTCAGAACAGGTTTTCAGGAGCAGGACGGTTAGGCGTGACCGTTTGGGCGCTTCCTTTTAGATGCTGGACATTTAAACGCGGGAGGTTTAGGCGCCAGGAGGTTTAGGCGGGCGAGTTTTAGGCGCGGGATGTTTAGGTGCCAGGACATTTAGCTTCCGGGAAGTTTAGGCGCGGGATATTTAGGTGGGGGATATTTAGGCGCCAGGACATTCAGCCGCCAGGCCAGGACATTTAGAAGCGGGATATTTAAACGTGAGACATTTAGACGTGGAATGTTTAGGTGTCAGGAAATTTAGCTGCCGGGACATTTAGACGCAGCAGGTTTAGGCACCAGGACATTTAGCCGTTAGGACATTCAGAAACGGAAAAATTAGGCGAGGGATATTTAGACGAGGGATATTTAGGCGCCAGGACATTCAGCCGCCAGGCCATGGAAATTAGAAGCGGGATATTTAAACGCGAGGCATTTAGACCTGGGAGATTTAGGCGCAGAATGTTTAGGCTCTAGGACATTTATCCACCAGGACACTTAACCACCAGGTAGTTTAGGCACGCAGCTGCTTATTATATTAGGTAACGATTTTAGTATTAGTAATTCATTTAAAAATTAAAATGATTGAATTATAGCTTTATATCTTTTTGGCATTCATCATTGAGGACAGTTTCCTTGGCAGTAGGAAAGTTAGGCGTGGGCTTTCAGGCGCGACTGTTTCGGCGCTGCCGTTCAGACGCTGGATATTTAGACGCGGAACGTTTAGGAGAGGGATTTTGAGGTGCAAGGACATTTAGCCAACAGGTAGTTTAGGCGCGCGACCGCTTATTATATGAACTAACGACGTGAGGGTTAGGAATTAATTGGCAAATGAAGATTATTGACTTTGAGCTTTCTATCTTTTTAAAATTCATCATTTGGGATGAATTTTTGGAAGCATAATGTTTAGGCGCGCCCATTTGAACACTCCGTTAAGGTTCTGGACATTTAGTCGCCAGGACATTTAGCCGCCAGGTCATTTAGGAGCGCAGTCCATAAACTACCGGGTTTTTTAGGCGCCGAGCCATTAAATTTTATTTGCGTTTCGATTAAAAATATAGGGGAAATTTTGAAATGTTCCGCGCCCAAAGGTTCGGCGTCTAAGCTTTGCAGCGCCTGATCGTCTCAGCGCCTAAACATCCCGCGCTTATATCTGATAAATTTTTTTGAGCATCTTGTGTTTTGAAAATCAGAGTGTCCAAAAAATTTAATTCCAAAAATTCTTCGACTCTCCCCTGGCTAATTTTTTATTTTCCCTGGCCAATCATATTTAAAGAACAAAGTTCTAATCTTGTACCATTTTTATTTTGGAATCTCTTATAAATGGAATGTCACAATATGAAATTTTAAGATTAATTTCCGTATTTATTATTATCAGTGCTATCACATCCTAATATGCATTAATAATCTCCCAAATGTTTTTTTTTAATTGAAAAGAATTCTATTGATAACACTTGAAACTATTTCAAGTTAAATTCAAAATATTTTTAATGAATTTAAAAAAATTCAATTCTTTTCAGAAAGAATGGAGTGAATTGCACCTAAAATATTTCAAAATCTTTTGAAATCCCTTGAAACTTTTTAAAGCATTTAAAAATTCTGTGAAATATATTTAAAAATCCTTTTAATATTTTAAAACATCCTAAGATATTTTTGAAAAATCCCTAAAATTCTGTGAAATCCATTGAAAAATCATTTTAATATTTTAAAGCACCCTAAAATATTCCAAATGCTTTAAAATTCCTGCAAACTTTTTATGCCATTAAAAATTCCTTGGGTATTTTAAAAATATTATAAAATTCTCTGAAACCGATTGAAAAATTCTTATAATCTTTCAAAATACCGTAAAACATTTTATATCCCTCAAAATCACTTGAGACTTCTTAAAGATATTAAAAATTCCTTGAATGTTTAAAAAAAATGCCCTAAATCTTTTCAAATTTACGGAAAAATTCTTCTCATCTTTTGAAAATACCTTGAATATTTTAAAACCTTTGAAATCCCCTGAAAAATCTGTGAGCTACTGAAATTTCTTAAATGATTAAAAAATATCCTTCGCAATTGATTAAAAATTCTTATAATTTTTTACGATACCTTTAAATATTGCAAATACTTTAAAATCTATTCAAAAATACTTGTAATTTCTTAAATAATCTAAAATATTAAAAATCCGATAAAATTCCTTTGAAGCTTTTTAAAGCGCTTGAAAATTTCATAGATATTTTAAAAATACCCTAAAATTCTGTGAAGTCTATTAAAAAATCGTTTTAATCTATAAGACACACTCTTTTAAACTTTTGAAAATCTTATAGATTTTTCTAACCTGTCCTAACATTCTTTGAAATCTATTGAAAAATCAGTGCAATATTTTGAAATAACCTGAATTATTTCAAATCCTGGAAAATCCACTGAAGCTTTTGAAAGCTCTTAAGAATTTTTTGGATTTTTTAAGAATACCATAAAATCCTTTGAAGTCAATTGAAAAATCTTTGTGATCTGTTTAAATACCTTAAAAAATACTAAAAATCCCTTAAAATCTCTGAAAATGTCGTGAACCTCTTGAAAGAACTTGGAATCTTTTAAAACACCGAAAATAATTAAAATCCTTTGTAGTCTATTTTAAAAATCCTTAAAGACTTTATACAGTTTCTTAAAACTTTTCAAAGCACTTGGAAATTTCTCGGATATTTTAAACTCCCCTGAAATTTTTCAAAACACTTGAAAATTCGTGGGATGTTTTTAAAATAACACAAAATCCAGTGAAATCGATTTAAAATCCTTGCATCCTATTAAAATAGCCTAAAAGATTTGAAACAAAATTCAGAAATAGGTATAGGCATGAATTCAAAAGTGGTTAACCCATTAGTCAATTTTTTTAAAGAAAAGTAACTCAAGTGATATTTTAATTTAAAAAAGCGACTTTAGTTACTTTATGTTTAAGAAGTGGTTAATAATAAATTGTAGACAAAAAAATGATTTAAGTGACTGAGCCGAAGCCCTAATTACTTAAAAGTTACTTATATGCCTCTTAGAGAAATCCCCTGACTTTTCCCTGACCTTTCCTAATAAAAAAAATTGTCTAATTTTTTCCCTGATTTCCAGGTTTTCCCTGACCTGCGACCACTTTGAAAAGTGGGCCAAATTTGAACAATTTGGCGCAATCGAAAGTACCGTAATAAGATAAGTGTGTCGAGGAGAAGAAGACAAACATACAAGATCAACGTAAGTAACTGTTCTTGGTTGTAGGATCTTCTTTAAACTCTCTAAAGAGGGTGTAAGAAATTTTAAAAGAGAAAGAAAAATATTAGCGATCATGTTCCTTCTGACGATAATACACACTTTTGCGTAAATATATTCTTTACCTGAACCGTAAAGCATACAACAACGGGATAAGCCTACTCTAATGACATCCACTTCCTATTTACACATATCATCATCTTAATCAGCAAACCTTATATTTGCCTCAAGCCAATTTCATTTTTTTTTTCAAAAAATAGAAAAAGGAGTACAAAGGAACCAGAGGAAAAAAATTTATCTCAGAGAAAATTACAGTTGATCAATTTTAGAATATTTAATCAAATATTTTTATAATACTGTAATGGATTTGTAAGGATTTTTAAATCATTTTTATGAATTGTAAATAATTTCAAATATTTTAGGATGTTTTAAAGCTTCCAAAGATTTTTTACATGATTTCAATACTTTAAAGGGATTTCAAGGAATTCAAATGATTTTAGTGTATTTTTAGAAATTCCGCGGAATTTTCCAGAGCTTCTAATGTTTCAAGGGATTTCAAAGGATTTATAATATTCTAGGGTATTTTAGCAGATTCGAGAGAATTTTTAATAGGCTTTGATAATTTGAAGTGATTCCAAAGTATATTAAAGATTCCAGAGTATTTGAAAAAATGTCGAGCAATTTTCGGGAGCTCTAAAAAGTTTTTAAAGGTTCTTCAATAGATTTCAAAGAATTTGAAATATTTTAGGGTATTTTAAAAGCTGCCAAGGATTTTTCAATCGATTTTTACAGGATTTGAAATATTTTCAGGTTTTTTAAAAGCGTCCAAGGATTTTTCAATCTATGTCAATACTTTAAAGGAATTTCAAGGAATTTAAAAGATTTTAGTGTATTTTTAAAAATTCCGAGGAATTTTCAAGAGCTTATAATGTTTCAAGGGATTTCAAAGGATTTAAAATATTCTAGGGTATTTTAGCAGATTCCAAGGAATTTTCAATAGATTTTAAAGGATTTGAAATATTTTAGGGTATTTTGAAAGCTTCCAAGGATTTTTTAATAGATTTCAATACTTTAAAGGGATTTCAAGGAATTCAAAACATTTTAGTGTATTTCAGAAATTCCGAGGAATTTTCAAGAGCTTCTAATGTTTCAAGGGATTTCAGAGGATTTGATTATTGATTTGATTGATTTGATAATTAGAAGTGATTCCAAAGTCCAAATATTTCAAAGGATTTGAAATATTTTAGGGTATTTGGAAATCTTCCAAGGATTTTTCAATAGATTTCAATACTTTAAAGGGATTCCAAGGAATTTAATAGATTTTAGTGTATTTCTAGAAATTCCGAGGAATTTTCAAGAGCTTATAATGTTTCAAGGGATTTCAAAGGATTTAAAATATTCTAGGGTATTTTAACAGATTCCAAGGAATTTTCAATAGATTTTAAAGGATTTGAAATATTTTAGGGTATTTGGAAATCTTCCAAGGATTTTTCAATAGATTTCAATACTTTAAAGGGATT
>JAWWLR010000092.1:9779195-9790104 GCA_035041075.1 Acraspis erinacei | reverse complement strand
TCATTGTCCTTTTTTCCTCTATCTTCTGTACGTCCCCTTCTGTGCATCCTTTCTATTATTAACCTACTTTCCATCCTATATCACTTTACTATCTCTTTTCAGTCTTATTCGGTTTCCTATCTTCTTGATATCCCTTTCTGCACAACCTTTCTTTTATTTACCTCCTTTCCATCTTTTCCCTTTGAAAAAGAGATGCTTTTTATATTGATCAGTGTCTATTCATCTTCCCAGTAGTAACATCCACCTCTATACTTATCTATTCTAAAAAACAAATTTCTACCAATTTCTTATTACCTTTCCTATCTCCAGATGAAATTTCACCACTTTCTTATTACTTTTTGTTCTGTTTTTCCTTTATCTTCTTCGTATCCTTTTCTGCGCATACTTTCTTTTAATAAACTCCTTTACATCCTTTACCTTTGGAAAAGGGATTCTCTTTATGTTGATCAGTGTCTTTTATTCTGCCTAGTAACCAGCTTTATCCTTTTCTATCACCAATGAAATTTCACCACTTTTTTATTACTTTTTGTTCTGATTTTTTCCTCTATCTTCTTTATATCCCTTTCTGAGCATCCTTTCTTATATTTAACGTTTTTCCATCCCTTATCACTTTATTATTACTTTTCGTTCTCCTTTTTTCATCTAGCTCTCTATGTTGTTCAGTGGTCATTCTTCTTCGCCGTAGTAATATCCTCTCTTCAGGAACATAATGAAATTTCACCACTTTCTTATCACTTTTTGTTCTCCTCTTTGTCTCTGTCTTCTTCATAACCCTTTCTGCGCAATATTAATTTTATTGAACTCCTTTGCATCATATCCTTTGCAAAAGGAATTCTCTTTATGTTAATCAGTGACCCTTCTTCCTCCCAATGATATTATCCACCTCTATCCTTTCCTATCCTGGGGACCAAATTATATTTCACCACTTTCTTCTTACTTTTTGCTTTCCTTTTTTTCTATGTCCTCTTTATATTCCTTTCTGCGCGTCCTTTCTGTTATTTACCACCTTTCCATCCTTTATCACTTTATTATTACATTTCATTGTCCTTTTTTCCTCTATCTTCTGTACGTCCCCTTCTGTGCATCCTTTCTATTATTAACCTACTTTCCATCCTTTATCACTTTACTATCACTTTTCAGTCTTATTCTGTTTCCTATCTTCTTGATATCCCTTTCTGCACAACCTTTCTGTTATTTACCTCCTTTCCATCTTTTCCCTTTGAAAAGAGATGCTTCTTATGTTGATCAGTGTCTATTCATCTTCCCAGTAGTAACATTCCCCTCTATCCTTTCCTATCCTAGAAAACAAATTTCCACCAATTTCTTATTACTTTTTGTTCTTCTTTTTTCCTCTACCTTCTTTATATCACTTTCTGCGCATTCTTTCTTTTATTTACCTCCTTTATGTCCTTTACCACTTTAATATTACTTTTCGTCTTCCCTTTTTCGTCTATATTCTTTATATCACTTCCCGTGCATCCTTTCTTCTATTTATCTGCTTTCCATCCTTTCCATCCTTTATCACTTCATTATTAATTTTTCTTCTTATTTTCTCCTCTGTCATCTTTATATCCCTTTCTGCGTATTCTGTCTGCTATTTACCTCCTTCCCATCCTTTATAACTTTATTATTATTTCTCTTTCTGATGTTTTCCTCTATCTTCTTTATATCCCCTTCTATGCATCATTTCTTCTATTCGCCTCCTTTCCACTGTTTCCCCTCGAAAAAGAGAGTCTCCCTATATTGATCAGTGGGGGGCATTCTTCTACCCAGTGATAATATCCATCTCTATCCATTCCTATTCTGTCGATCAAATTAAATTTGATTATTTTCTTATTACTTTTTGTTTCCCTATTTTCCTTTGTCTTCTTTATATTCTTTCCTGCGTGTCCTTTCTTTTATGTTTCAATCCTTTATCACTTTATTATTACTCTTCATTCTCCCTTTTCCTCTATCTTCTTTATAATTCTTCTACTGTCCATCCTTTCTTTTATCTAAATCACTTCCATCCTTTCCCTTTGGAATAGGAATTCTTTGTATATCGATCAGTATCTATTCTTCTTCCCAGCACTAATATTCACCTTTACCGTTTCATATCCTGGAAACAAATTTCCACCACTCTCTTAATCCTTATTATTCTCCAATGTTCCTCTATCTTTTTCACATCCCCTTCTGTACATCCTTTCTATTATTTACCTCATTTCCATCCTTTATCACTTTACTATAACTTTTCATTCTTCTTCTTTTCTCTATATTCTTTATATTACTTATGTATATCTTTTCTTTTATTTGCCTTTTTCCATCCTTTATCACTTTATTATTACTTTGCAGTCTTATTTTTTCTCTATCTTCTTTAAATCCCTTTCCGCGCAAGTTTTCTTTTATTTAACTCCTTCGCGTCCTTTATCACTTTAGTATTACTTTTCGTTCTCCTTTAATCCCCTATATTCTTTATATCACTGCATGTGCATCCATTCTTTTATTGACCTCTTTCTCATTCTTTATCACTTTATTATTACTTTTCACTCTCCTTTTTTTCTCTATCTTCTTTATATCGCTTTCTGCGCATCCTTTCTTCTATTTACCTCATTCCCATCCTTTATGACTTTATTATTACTTTTCTTTCTCCTTTTTTCATCTACATTCTTTCTAGCCCTTTCTACACATTCTTTCTTCTATTCGCCTCGTTTCTATTCTTTCCCCTCGGAAAAGGGATTCTCCTTATATTGATCGGTGGCCATTCTTTTTCCCAGTTATAATACCCATGTCTAGCCTTTCCTATTCTGAACACCAAATTACCACCACTTTCTTATTACTTTTTGTTCTCCTTTTTTCCCTCTCTCTTCTTTATATCTGCGCATTCTTTCTTCTATTCGCCTCCTTTCCATCTTTCCCTTTGGAAAAGAGATTCTCTTTATGTTGATCAGTGGCTATTGTTCTTCCTAGTGATAATATCCATATATAGCCTTTCCTATCCTAGGGTCCAAACGAAACTTAATCTCTTTCTTATTACTTTTTGTACTCCTTTTTTTATCTATATTCTTTACATCCCTTTCTGTGCACCATTTCTTTTATTTTCCTCCTTGTCATCCTTTATCACTGTATTATTACTCTTCATTCTCCTTTTTCCTCTTCATACTCCTTTCTACGCATCTTTTTTTTATTTACCCCTTTTCCAGCTTTTATCACTTTATTATTAATTTTCTTTCTCCTGTTTTACGCACCCTTTCCTTTATTTACCTCCTTTCCATCCTTTTGAACTTTAATATTACTTTTATTTTTCATTTCCTATCCCTTTCTCCGCATCCTTTTTTTTATTTACCTTCTTTCTCTCAGGAAAAATGATTCTCTTTATGTTGATCAGTTATCATTCTTTTTCCCTGTATTATTTTTCACCTCTATCCTTTCCTGTCCTGGAGTCCAAGTTTCAACCACTTTCTTATTACTTTTTGTTAGCTTTTCCTCTATCTTCTTTATGCCCCTTTTTATGTATCCTGTGTTTTATTTACCTTCTTCCCCTCCATTTCCTAACTTTCCCCTTTCAATTCTATTTCTTTTATCTTCTCTTATCCACTTTCTTCCATCGGTTTTTATTTATTACCCAATTTCTTTTCTCCACCTTGTTCTTTTATTTATATTTATTTATCGTTTGTTTATGAACTATACTAAAACTTTTAGGCTTGTTAAATAAAAAACTAATGCTCATCCAGACAAGATAGTAGTCTTCCAATTTATATTCTCCTTTGTCGTTTTATCCTGTATCCTTTCTAATCCCATTACGGTATTTTTCTTGTAAAATTTACTGTATTATTGACATGCAGAAAACTTAACTTTCCTACTACTTTTTGGCTTCTTCCTTTCCTCTATCTCCTTCCTAGCACTACCTTTTTATCCTTTTTTCATTTAATACCTTTTCGTCCTTTAACTTCCTTCCCTCCTTTCCCTTCCTTCCCTTCTTCCATTTGCTTCCCCCCTATCCCTTTCTTCCCTCTTTTCCCTTATTTCCCCTACCATCTGGACTGGTAATCCGAGAAATGCAGTGTAATCCAGGGTTATCCAATTGTAATCCATCGCAGTTCAAGTTATTTAGAGTAATCCACTTGTAAGCTGGAGTAATCCATTTGTGATTCAGTCTTGATATGAAATTATCCAATTTGATTCCAAAGTAATCCACTTGTAATTCAGAGAAATCCACTTGTGACCCTGGATAATATACTTGTAATATAGAGTAATACACTTTTAATCCAGCGTTGAAAATTCAACTGTTTTCTTGAAAATTCGTCTTTTTGATGGAGTTTTTTAAAAATAATTTTGTTACTGAAAGTTTAACGATGAAATTTTCTGTCGTAAATTTATTATTTTAGTTAAAAGTTTATTTTTTCATTTTCTTTTTTAATTACCTCCATTTGTCCTTTTCCTTATTTGCCTCTTTCACTTCTTTTTTTAACTTCTCCTTTAATCTACTTTCTTCTTCTGCGTTTTTGTTACTTGGACGACTTTTTTGTCTTCACTTTCTTTACTTAATAATATTCTTTCTCCTCCTTTTCTCTATCTTCTATCTATCCCTGCCTGTGGGTTCTTTCCCTTATTTAGAGTTTTCACTTTCTTTTACCTTATCTTCTCCTCGTATCTACTTTCTTCATCTTTACTTTTTATTCTTCGGCCACTTTCTTTTCTTCAATTTATCATTGCTTTTATTTCCTCTTCTTCCCTCTATCTTCTTCTTATCCCCTCTTATACAACTTTTATTTTATTTACCTCCTATTCCTTATTTTCCTCTTTCACTTATATATCTTTCATTTACTCCACTTATCTACTATCCTTCTCTCTGCTTATAATTCTTCAACCAATTTCTTTTTTTCACTTTCTTCTGTTGTTAATATTCGGTCGCCTCCTTTTCACTATCTTTTTCCTTCCCTTTCTTTGGTCCTTTCCCTTATTCACAGTTTTCACGTACGCCTTAGCTTCTCCTTGTTTTTACTTTCTTCATCGTTGCTTTTTATTCTTTTCCCATTTATTCTTTTTCCACTTTACTTACTTCTTTTTCTTATTACTTGCCGTTCTCCTCTTTCATTTTTATCTTATTTCTATCCCCTCTTATAAATCCTTTTTATTTACCCCCTATCCCTTATTTTCCTCTCTCACATATATATCTTTCATCTTCTCCTCTCCTCTCTTATCTTCTGAGGTACAAATGAAAGGGCAGAAACCTCTTGTCCTTTTAGAAACGCATTTTCCATCTTCTGATCTTCGTTGTCAATAGGTCATTTCTTATTATATTTTATTCTATCCTCCTCTTCTCTTCCTTCACCATTCTCCCCTTCCATTCTTTTATTTACCTCGATTTCCTCCTTTCTTTTATTTGTCTCTATCAATTCTATTCCTTTTACCTTCTCTTATCTCGTTTCTTCCTCTCACTTCTTTAACATTTACCCACTTCATTTCCTTCGCTTTCATATTAAAATTCGTCCTCCTCATTTCCTCTATCCTTTTGCTATCCTTTCCTGTGGATCCCGCCTCTTATTTACCTCCTTTTCATCCTTTCCCTTATTTCACTCTATCACTTATATTTCTTTTATCTTCTACTCTCATCTACTTCTTTGCTCTCCAAGTTTTATTTTTTACCCAATTATACTTTTTTACCTTCTTCCTTGATTTAACTTTCTACATTGTTTATTTATCCTCTCCACCAAAATTTTAAATTCTTATGTTGCAGCTAAACAAAATGTCTGATATTAAAAAAAGTACTTTTTCTTCGACAAATTGCAAAATAAAGCATTCGTTTTTAGAATAATAACAACAATTATCTTAAAACAAAATTTTTACATGCTATTATTGTTCCCACCAAAATGTCTTGCAATATAAAATAAAAGAGTCTGATTATTAAACATTGTAAAAAATACACTTTCTACAAATAGTTTTTATAAGAAAAAATTGATTTATTTATTATATCTTTAGAAAGCAGTTTTACTTTAACTAACGTTTCTCTATGGAATGTAGGTGATTGCAACTAAATCAAAAATCCCATTCATGTATTTTTTTGTTATAAAATCAAGTATTTTATCTAATTACAAAAAACTTCATGAATTAAATTTAGTATACCATGATTGCATCATAAAATATTATGAAGAGTCTTAATAAATTTTATAACATTTATTAAAACGTCTTGATTGTTTTGTTACGAGATAATGAGAATTTATGATAATGATTTTAGGTTAAGAAGTTTTAGATTTGGCAATGTAGGTTAATTATTATGCATGTTAATGATTAATATTACACAATTGAGCTTAATTGTATTTCGTCATTGTGCCAATTATTGGAAATATTTTAATATCCTTATACGATTCCACAATTCAGATGAAATACAATGAAATTCTTATTTTAATAAATTAGGTCCTTTCTCAATCCATATTCATGCACTTAAATTATTTAATTAATTTAATTTATGGTGCAGTATAATAGTTTGAAAAATATTTTGCTGGGCATTTCACTTTTCAAATATTGCAAAATTTGGCGCATTAATATAAAAATGAAAAGTATGATGAATATTTAAAAAAAAGGTAATAACTTCTATAATTGTAATTTCAATAATACTCACAGGAAAATTTAGTAGTTAGAGATGGAAACTTAGACTCACCTGGAATAAAAAACAAACTTTATTATTCATATATTTTTGATTATTTATTGCAAGACACATTTATTAAGTATTCTATTTTAATGGCTATAATTTAAATTTTTTTATAACAGCCAAAAAAAATCTAACTCCATTTGGATTTGAACCCGAAGCATCTATTTTTAATGACAGTCCAAATATTTCTCAGCTAGGCTAATCTGCACAAGATTCAATAAAAATGTTTGGCACTTGGTAGCGACTGGCATCACAGATTGTATTTCATCATTTTCCCAACTATTGCAAATATTTTAATATAATTAACATTCCACAATCTACATTAATTTAATTCATTAATTAACTTTATTCAGCTTATAGTGCACTTAAATACATTTTCGAATTGACCCTTAGAGAATCGCTAGGAACTATCTTTTTTTATTATTTATTTAAGACTATGTTTTTAAATGTTTCACTTTTAATATCTTCCATTTTAAAATTGTTTAATTTTTAACTTTTAAAATTTTTCGATCTACTGGTAAGAATTTTTTTGAACAAGGAGATAAAAATCGACCTCAGCCCGGATTCGAACCCAGGGCATCTGCCTTTCATACCTGCCCAAATTTTTCAGAGACCCTAATCTAATCACAAGATTCAGTGAAAATGTTTGATACTTGATACCAACTGGCATTACACATTGTATTTTATCATTTTTCTAATTATAGAAAATATGTTAATACCATTATCATTCCACAATCCAATCATAATACAACGAAATGTTCACTTTAATAGATCGAGTCATTTCTCAACCCGCATTAATTTAATTAATTCATTTAATTGATTCCACTAATAGTGGAGTAAAAATAGTTTAGAGAACATTTGATTGAAAATCTACTTTTCATTCCAGTCCACAATTGTGCAGCAACCCTAATCTAAGCACTCGATTCAATAAAAATGGTTTTGACACAAAATAGAGACTGCGATGATAAATTGTAAAGCTGAAGTAGCTATTCAAAAGTTAATAATATTATTGCAAGCGCTTTGATATCCAGATTTAGTAAAAAAAAAAATCTACCTCAGCCCGGATTCGAACCCAGACCATTTACATTGAATACCAGCCCATATTTTTCAGACACCCTAATCTAAGTACATGATTTTATAGAGACTTGCAAGGGGCCGTACTTAAATCACTTAAAGGATTCTAGTCCCTCTCTAAGACCCCTCCTCCTCCCTGTCACAAACCCTCACAAAATAATTCCCTGATTTTTCCTGGACTAATTTTGTATTTTCCTTGATCATTAATATTCAAATACCGCAGCATTTTAATTTTGTGATATTTTTAACATAGAATCTTTTATAAACTGAATAACATATTATTTCGGATTAAAATTTCAAATTTTGAAACATTCATTTATTTAAAACAAAAAAATGTATTTTGTACAATAGCAGATGACTTTTCAACAAAATGCTTAATTTTCCACAAAATAATTAACTTTTGAACATAATAATTGAATTCGCAACCTAAAAAGATAAATTGCCAACAAAAAAGTTTGATAGTTCACATTTCAATCCAAAAAGATGATATTTATAACAAACAAAATATGTTCAAACCAAAGACGAATTTTGAAAAAATAAGGCTTTTTTACTCAGGAAAGAAATAAAGGTTTATCATACCAATATTTGATTTTTGAGCAAAAATATTAATTTTTCAGAAAACTAATAAATTTTTATCTAACAAAAATGAAATTTTCAACCAAGAAAATTATTTTTTTCTTACTAAAAAATGAGCATTTTCAACGAAATAGTTCATCTTTCCAACAAAGAGATGAGTTTTTATTTTTAACCAACAAGCTGCATTTTCATTAAAAAAAACGTTAGTTGAATTTTCTGTTAAAAAATATTTCAATGGATTTTTTACCATCATAGTAATAGTTGCATGTATATCCAAAAAAGAACAAATTTCTCTTAAACCAGATGAATTTTTATTTTTAAAAAATTTCAAAAATGTAGTTGAATCTTTATCCAGAAAAGATTCTAATTGACTTTTCAATATCAAAATATGAATTTTTTAACCACAAAAAAAATTGTGCAAAAAAAAGAATTTTCAATCCTAAAAGACGAATTTTTTTAACCAAAAATGATGATAGATAGTTGCATTTTTAATTTGATAAAAGAAAGATTAAATTTGTACTAAAACAAATGAATTTTTAATAAAAAAAGGAACATTTTTTTAAATTGAACTTTCAACTCGAAAAGATTCAGTCGTTTTTCAAGATCAAAATATGAATTTTAAACAAAAAGTAAATTTGCTATGAATGTCTTTTTATTCAATAAAGACAAAATTTCTCCTAAAATAGCTGAATTTTTAATTAAAAATTTTTTTTAAATGGTGAATTTTCACCCAGAAAATATTTAAGTTCTTTTTTCAACAGAAAAATATTAAATTTAAACAAAAAGCATGACTTTTCAACAAAATTGTTGAATTTTCTACCAAATAGTTGCATTTTTGTTCAAGAACGATAAAATTTCTCCTAAAACAGATAAATAAAAAAAAATTAAGTTAACTTTGTGTGACATGAGTAAAGCACCCCCTCCTCTCTACCGTAACAAATCTTAACCCATTGAGCTCTCACGTAATTTTAGTACGGTCCCCAAGAGAAATTGCAAAACTGAATTAGCAATTCATAACCAAACAAAAGTTGGTTTAAATAATAATTTCATTCTAATGTCATTCTAATTCTTTCCGTCCAGAAAAAAAATGAGAAAAAAATCTACCTGAGCCCGGATTCGAACCCGGACCATCCACTTTGCATACCAGCGCACATTTTTTCTGCCACCCTAATCCAAGTACACAAATGTGTATAAGCGTTTTAATAGAGACTGGCATGAGGAATTGCAAGGCTGACATAGCAATTTGTATTCGAACAAAAGCTGGTGAAAATAATGTCACGAAAATAAGCAGAGTCATTGGTATCTGATCGCAAAACGATCTATACGACCCAGTCACCGAGACCTAGAAGCCAGTAATGTTATTCAAAGCCTTGGTACCGGTCGACGAGCCTTACATAGCAAAATGGCCAATGCAACGACCATCTCCAATTCAAGAGGAGTACTCCACATACCGACACATTCGCTCTGCCAATAAACTCCCGGCTTTACGTTCCTGGAAACAAGGCAAAAATAGAACAACAACTCTATGCTGTAATTACGGTGGATCGTCGCTTCTTTTTAATTCCCCTGCGGGAATTCCTGCACCCGTGAACATGAAATCCCCACGAGTTAGCGGTAAAATCGCTTTGCATTTTTCCTCTAATGAACAACGTCCCAGGACGTTTTTTATTAGGAGAATCATCCATTAGAATGCACGATCAAGCCTTTGTCCGAGCATGTGATTTTTCAGACTGCTGATCAGTTCCTTATTCAACAGGCAGGAATTGAGTTTACAATCATGATTCAGTACTTCTCTACTTCACTACTTTGAAGTTACACTCGGTTCCTGTTTTACTTTTCCATTGAGGACAAAATTTTTTTTTTAATCATGTATCATCATGTTCAAAAGTTAATAATATTATTCAAAGCGCTTTGTTCCAGATTTAGTAGAAAAAAATCTACAACAGCCCGGATTCGAACCCAGGCCATTTACATTGAATACCAGCCCATATTTTTCCTGTCTTATTCCTGAAGTGAGCCACTAAAAATCGACCGGTCGATTTTCATAAATCTTTTAGGATATTTTCGAAGCTTAATAGGTTAAAAGTAATACCCTAAAATATTTTTTTTTAATTTCAATTTTTCAAAGAGTTATAAACAAATGAACATTTTCCAGACTTTCTTTTAAATCGCGATATTTCACCGAATAACTATTAAATCTCAACGAAAATTTGTTTGCATGTTTAAAAATAATAGAAGAACATAATAAAATATGATTGACGTAAACAAATTGTTATTTGTTATAAATAATTAATTTTGAAATAAACAAATGCGAATTTAACTAACTTCTCTTCGTCGTAGGAGAATCTTTTTTTTATTATATTCTTTAAACTATTACTTAAATAACTGCGCAATAAAATTAGTGCGCTGTCTTGTAGGGAAAAAGTTATAAACATTTTAATATGCAGGAAAAGGTACATTTTTTTATTCAAAATACGATTACGTTGCTCGTCAATAATGGGTAAATGGTTTTAATCGCCAAATTTTCATAGATTTATATCATATAAAGATATATATATACAGGATGAGGGAAAAGTATGGAAGCCCCAGAAAATTTTAGAAAATTTAAAATAGAAAATTAAAATTAACATG
>JAWWLR010000092.1:9767530-9779095 GCA_035041075.1 Acraspis erinacei | reverse complement strand
CATCCATTAATATTTAATCAATTTCTTTTTAACAAATTTAATAAACAAATGCAGTATGCGGTTATTTTTTTACGCAAAAATTCGTCTTTTTCCAAGTCAGTAATTTTAATTCAGAACTTTATGTTAATTTTAGCAACATTCATAATTAGTTCATAAATTTTATGATTTTTTTAAACAAATATAATAAGCAAATGCATTATTTACGAATTGGTCGATGTGAAAACTCGTTTTTTTCAAAGTCAGTCCTTTTAGTTTAAGAAAAAAGTGTTTTTTTTTCATTCAGTTTCATTCATTAAAAGGACTGACTGAAAAAAAACGAATGTTTCCGTCGACAAATGCCCAAATAATGCATTTGTTTATTAAATTTGTTTGAAAAAATCATAAAATTAGCAAAAAATTATGAGTTTTCTGAAAGTAATATAAAGTTCTCATTTGAAAGGACTGAAGTCGAAAAAAAAATTTTCGTCAAAAGATGCCCGAATAATGTATTTGTTTATTAAATTTCTTTATAATATCAACAAGAATAGTCTTAAGAGAAATTTTTTTCATTAAAATATTGTTTCCATTCAAATTTCTTGCAATATAACTTTAAAAAAACGTTAAATTCTTGAAAATTATAGAAAACACATTTTCAACAAATAATTTGTTTGTAATATTTTTTGTTCTTTATTGTGTCACGATGGAATAGTAGGCGATTAGAACAATTTTCCTATTATTGACGAGCACCGGGAACGTCAAATAGAAAAAATTGCCATTTTTTTCGTCATATTTAATTATTTATAAAAAAATTGAAAAAATAAATTAAAAATCAGGCTCGACAACTTTCTTTAAAATTTGATCAGATTTAAAAAAAATATCAAAATCTAGGTAATAGTTTAAACAATATAATTAAAAAAAAAGATTCTCGTACGACGAGGATAAGTTTGTTAAATTATCATTTGTTTATTGCAAAATTAATTATTTACAAAAAATAAAATTTTTTTACGTCAATCATATTTTACTATGATCTATAATTTTTAAATATACAAACCGATTTTCATTGAGATTCATAAATTATTCGCTGAAATATCGTTATTTAAAAAAGTCTTGAAAATGTTCATTTATTTATAACTTTTTCAAAAATTCAAATTTTACAAAACTATTTCAGATTATTAATTTTAATCTATAAAGCTTCCAAAATATTCTTAAAGATTTATGAAAAACGACAGGTCGATTTTTAGTGGCCCACTTCAGGAATTTTGACTCACTAATAGGTCCCCGGTCAATTTTTTTTTAAACAATTTTTTTAAACAATTTCATTATTTATTCACAAAAAAATTTAGAAAATCATTTTTAACATGGCTGAGAAAAAATAAAACTTGTTTGCATCCTGCACGATCGAATTAAAATTTCTCTCCTTAAATTGTTGTTAAAAAATTACTATTTTTAAGAGGAAACCGTTTCAACTCTTCATTTATTAATAAACAATCATCCAGATCAACCAGTATAATAATATTGCTTTAAATTGTTGCGAAAGCCTTATCTAGTATTTATAACATAATTTGTGGTTCATAATTTCTTTTGCTAAATTGTTTATAACATTGATATAAATAATGACCCTCTATAACCATAATTGACTTACATATTTGTTGATTAATCCTTGACACCTGATTAAACTTTGCACTCTTGTGATATTTTTTCCTACGACCAGCCATTATTTATTTATGGCCTTATAAACAATGAATTTTATTAACAAAAACTCTCAATTAAGGAAAACGATTTTTTTATTAATTTTTTATTAATTTATGGCACAAAATAAAACTTTTCACTCTCGTAATATTTTCTCGTACGACAAGCAATTATTTACATGTGGTCTTTCAAACTATAAGGCGCGAGTATAAAAAATACATTGTTTATAAGGCCATAAATAAATAATGGCTAATCTTCAGAAAAAATAACCCGAGAGTGAAATTTTTTATTTTGTACCATAGATTTATAAAAAAAATTAAGAAAAAATCGATTTTCATAATTAGGCGTTTTTGTTAATAACAATAGTTATAAACAATAAAGCGCAGGTATCAAAAATGCTACGCAAAATAATTTCATTTTGTATGGTAAAATTAAGGATATAAAAAAGGTAATCGCTATTAACTTGAAAACTGTGGCTTTTAGGGGAGGGTATGTTTATAAAAGATACATTGTTTATAAGGCCATAAATACATAATGACTGGTCGTACGAAAAAAGTGCAAGATTTCTGATCGAAAATTCAACTATTTTCAAAGAAAAAACTTTTTTTTACCATTTTTTTATGTTGAAAATTCAACTCCTTGCCTAAATATTTAACTGCTTTGTTGAAAATTCTTTTTTTTTTGTCAAAAACTCATATTTTTAAATCGAAAATATAATTATTCCATTTTTCATATAAATTTATCTTTTTTAGTTGAAAATTCAACTATTTGGGTAACAAATTATCTTTTTTAAGAGAAAATTAATAATCTTAGTTGAAAATTCAAGTGTTTGGTTGACAATTATTATTATTATTTATTTTTTTTAAGAAATGTATTTGACTGCACATTCATCTTTTTTGGTTGAAAATAATTAATCTATTTGGTTGAAAATTAATTCTTTTTATAAAAATGAATTTTTGAAACTTAAAAATAAATTTATTCTTTTTAGTTAAAACTTCAAATGCTGGTTTTAAATTAGAACTACTTTGATCAAATATTTTTTTGTTTGAAATTGGCTAATTTTAGTAGAATCCGTCTTTTTCAAAGAAAAATTTATGTTTTTAACTCAAAATGTAACTATTCTATTTTTATTTAAACATTTATATTTTTT
This sequence comes from Acraspis erinacei, assembly GCA_035041075.1. NCBI lineage: Eukaryota > Metazoa > Arthropoda > Insecta > Hymenoptera > Cynipidae > Acraspis > Acraspis erinacei. Next base: position 9,776,277 of record JAWWLR010000092.1, on the reverse strand, counting down.
AATTGACAATTCAAAATTTTGGTTAAAGATTAATGTATTTTGTTGAAAATTAAACAATTTTGTTAAAAATTATCCTTTTCATTTGAAAAGTTGGTTGAAGATTAATTTTTTTGGTAGAATTTTTTTTATCAATTTTTTCAACTAAAAATGAAACTATTCCATATTTTTATTGGATATTTTTTGGTAAAAAGTCAACTATTTCGTTAAAGAATGATGTATTTTTAAAAAAAAAATTGTAAAAAAAAATCTAACAACTTTGTTGAAAAGTATCTTGTTTGGTTGAAAAGTAAACTGTTTTACTAAAAATTTGTATTTTTTCTTGAGGATTCAACTATTTTGTTGAAAATCTGTTTTAATTTCAAATTTATTTACTTTGTAGAAGATTTCACAATTTTTGTTAAAAACCTATTTTTTGTTAAAAATTCATCTCTTTGGTTAATAATTCAACTATTCTGTTGAAAAAAAACGTGGTTTTGGTTAATAATTTATTTTTTACTGCAAATTTAAATATTTCAGTTCAAGATTTATCATTTTGGTTGGAAATTCCTTTCTTTGGTTGACAATTAAACTATTTTGTTAAAAATTCCTTTTTTTATTGTTCAAAATTATTTTTTAACCGAAAATTTAACTATCCTATATTTTGTGAAAATTGTGTTTCTCAGTTGAAAATTTTTTTGTGAAAAATAATTTTTCAATAGAAAATCAAACTATTTAAATAAAAACAGAAAATTACACCACTATTTTTCTTCAAAATTAGTGTGCCTTGTTGAAAATTAAAACATTTTTTTTAATTAAAAGAATATACTTTCTGTATGTCAAGTCACTTCTTGTTTTTAAAAAAAATTCTTAAAATTTAATTATTTAGATGAAAATCTAACTATTTTATTTTTAGTAAAAAATTGATATTTTTTAGTTAAAAATTGAAGTGTGTATCAAAATTCTTTTTTCGGTTTGTAAATTTAAATATTTTGAGGAAAGTTCGTCTTTTTCAATAAAAAAGAATAATTCTGGAAAATGTATCTTTTCCAACTCAAAATTCAACTATTTGGATAAAAATATATATTTTTTGGTAAAAAATTAATCTTCTTGCTTAAAAATTAATTTATTTCGATTAAAATTAAACAATTTTGTTAAAAAGGATCCTTTTTGGTTGAAAATTCTAACTGTTTTGTTGAAAATTTGTCTTTTTGTTGAGTATTTACCTATTTTGTTGAAAATTAATTTTTTTTACATTTGATTATTGAACTGCAAATTCACCTGTTCCATTTTCTGTGAAAAATTGATCTATTTAAATTGAAAATTAGTCACTTTTATTTGAAAATTCAACTTATTCGTTGAAGATTATTATTTTTCAGAATAAAATCAATATTCTTGGTTAAAAATTCAAAAATTTAAAAAAAATTAAAATTTTCGTTAGTCCAATTTAGGCGGAGTAATCACGACAATTTTATTTAATCCAGGGTAATTCGATATATTCCAAAATAATCCACCTCCCATGGACCACATTTTTAGTACTTGTTTCCCCTTTAGAAATCCACCATAAAAATGCAAGAGTGATAATTATAAAAAATTGTTTATCATCAATCAGTTGTATTTTTATATGTGTGATCAACCGTAATTAAAGATAACATATATATATTGCTCTTCCATCAATTTTATTCACACGAGTTCCTGATTGGGGTCGTGAGAGACCGCATGTGTCCGATTGACCTGACCTAGGATAACAAGTCTCAGAAGATTACCTGCTCATTCACTCGATATTATAAACACGCTTTTGATTAATATTAGTGCGATTCTAAATTCTTCATTCAAAATAATTTTTTTTCTCAATTATTTAAAAAAAATTAATGCTGTTTTTGCTGAACAGTCCAACTCAAAATTAACTTATCGTAAAAAAATTTTTTGTTGTTGTTTTAATCAAGAAAAAGCAAACATTGTTAAATTCCAATTTGGAAGAAAATTTAAATGTTCTTTTTTCAGTGTTCATATTTTGTCTTACGTAATTTTTTTAATTAAAAGATCAAATTAATGTTAATAGAAAATTATGTTATTTTATGTTATTTATCATGTAAAATAAATTAAAATAAAAGCAAGGAAAATATTTATTTTAATTGATTAAAAATTCATAATTATCGTAATTCATCATTTTCAGATAAAGTTGAAATACATTGTCAAAAATTAAATGAAAATTTATCTCTTCCATTTTATAAAATTGATTTTTTTGGTTCAAAGTTCAATTTCTTTGCTAAAATATCATTTCTATTTTATTTTTTATTTTTTTATCATTAATTTTTTTGGCTCAAAATTTAATTTTTCCATTTTTGGTTCAAAATCTACTGAAAATTGTTTCGTTTTGGTTTCAAGATTCTTCAATTTAGTTCAAAATTCAGCGTTTTGAAAATTTAACTAATTTTTTATAAATTTGTTTCTTTTTTGGTTAAGAATTATTTTTTAAAAGAAAATTGAATCATTCCATTTTTCGTAGAATATTGATCTTTCTTATTAAAAAGTCATGTATTTTGTTGTTCAAAAATGTATATTTTTTTATCAAAATTCATCTCTATGCTTTAAAATTGAACTATTTTGGTTGACAATTTTTATTTGTTATTTTTTAAATTCCACTAGTTGGTTAAAAGATGAATTCCTTAGTAAAAAATACATTTTTTTAAGGAAATTTAAATATTTTGTTTCAAATCAATTTTTCGTCAAAAAATAATTATGTTATGTAAAAAGTTAAGTTTTCAATTTTTGTTTAAAATTTATACTCGTCTTTACGGATTCAACTATTTGTTTCAGAAATTCTCTTTTTTAGTTAAAAATTTATGTATTTTGTTAAAGATTCGTATTTTTGGCGAGAAAATTAACCTTATTGATTAAAAATTAAATTTTTTAGTTAAAAAGTCAGGTATTTTGTCTAAAATTCATCTTTCTCTTTATAAAAAATTGATGTAACTTGGAAATTGATCTATTATGTTGAAAATTCTTCGTTAAATTTTCCACTAAAAATGGATCATTTTTGAAAAGTTTGAACTTTTTTTCAAAAATTAAATTTTTGTTCGGTTGAAGAGTCATCATTTTAGTTTAAAAATTTTAATTTTTAATTAAAAATTCGACTATTTGTTTGACAATTGAACTATGAGGTTAAAAATTTAATTCCTTTGCTAAAAATGCATTATTTTTTGTTTAAAATTTAACTATATTATATAAAATTAGTTTTTTTAAATTATTTTTTGATCATTAATTTTTTTGGATAAAAATTTAATTTTTCCATTTTTGGTTCAAAATCTAATGAAAATATTTTCGTTTTGGTTTCAACTAATTTGTATAAAATATATTTTTTTGGTTGAAAATTTATATTTTTGATTAAAAATTCCCCTTGGTTTTCTATTTTTGTTTAAAATTTATACTCGTAGTTAAAGATTCACCTATTTGTTCCAGAAATTATCTTTTTTAACTAGAAAATTAATCTTCTTCATTAAACATTAAATCTTTTAGTTAAAAAGTCAGGTATTTTGTCTAAAATTCATCTTTCTTTTTATAAAAAATTTATCTAAGTTGGAAATTGATTTATTATGATGAAAATTCGTCGTTAAATTTTCCACTAAAATTGTATCATTTTTGAAAATTTGAACTTTATATTCAAAAATTAAATTTTTGTTCGGTTGAAGATTCATCATTTTAGTTAAAACTTTGTTTTTTTTTGTAAATTCGACCGTTTGTTTGACACTTGAAAAGTTAAAAATTGAATTCCTTTGCTAAAAATGCATTATTTTGTGTTTAAAATTTAACTATTTTGTTTCAGATTAGTTTTTTTTTATTATTTTTTTATCATTAATTTTTTGGGTTAAAAATTTAATTTTTCCATTTTTGGTTCAAAATCTACTGGAAATCTTTTTGTTTTTGTTTCAAGATTCATAATTTTAGTTGAATATTGAACGTTTTGAAAATTTAACTAATTTTTTATCAAGATTATTTTTTGGTTAAGAATTAGTTTTTAAAAGAAAATTTTTTCATTCCATTTTTCATAGAATATTGATCTTTCTTATTTAAAAAGTCATGTACTTTGTTGAAATTTTTGTTTAATTCAATTATTTAAAATTAACTTTTTGATTGAAATAACATGTATTGCATTTCTCGTAAAAACTTAATTTTTTTATTTAAAAAACTATTTCCCATTAGGTTCAAGATTTATCTTTCTTAGTTGAAAATGCAACTAATTTGTATAAAATAGATTTTTTTGGTTGAAGATTCTTAATTTTAATTGAAAATTCATGCCGTTGGCATTATTTTTTAACTTAAAATTGAATTATTCAACGTATGATGGTAATTGATCTTTTCTGTTCAAAAACCTATATTTTTTTGATCAAAATTCATCTTTACGCTTGAAAATTGAACTATTTTGATTGAAAATTTTAATTTTTTATTTTCTAAATTCAACTAGTTGGTTAAAAGATGAATTCTTTAGTAAAAAATACATTTTTTTAAGGAAATGTAAATATTTTGTTTCAAATCAGTTTTTCGTTAAAAAATAATTATTTTGTCTAAAAAGTTAAGTTTTTAATTTTTGTTAAAAATTTATACTCTTAGTTAAAGATTCAACTATTAGTTTCAGAAATTTTTTTTAGTTAAAAATGTATGTATTTTGTTAAAGATTCGTATTTTTGGCTAGAAAATTAATCTTCTTGATTAAAAATTAAATTTTTTAGTTAAAAAGTCAGGTATTTTGTCAAAAATTCATCTTTCTTTTTATAAAAAATTGATCTAAGTTGGAAATTGATCTATTATGTTGAAAATTCGTCGTTAGATTTTCCACTAAAAATGTATCACTTTGAAAAGTTCAAATTTTGTCAAAAATTACAATTCTGTTAAGTTGAAGATTCATCATTTTAATTAAAAATTTGTAATTTTTATTTAAAAATTCCACTATTTGTTTGGCAATTGAACTACGTCGTTAAAAATTGAATTCCTTTCTAAAAATGCATTATTTTTCGTTTTAAATTTAACTATTTTGTTTAAAATTAGTTTTTTTGTTGTTAAAAATAGATTTTTTGAGCTAAAAATTTAACTTTTCCATTTTTGTTTCAAAATATAAATTAACTATTTCGTTAATAATTTCTCTTTTATAGTTGATAATTCAACTATTTAGTTAAAAATTTGTCTCTTTTGGCAAAAAAATTAATCTTGTTTTCTGAAAATTCAGCTTTCTAGTTCTAAATTTAACACATGGTTGAAAGTTGAGCTCTTATTTTAAAAATCCATTTTTTAGTTCAAGATTCATCATTTTAGTTCAAAATTCTTCTTTTTGGTTGAAAATTTAACATCTTTCTTGAAAAATTGTTATTTTTTGTGTAAAAAATTTAACTACGTTAGTAGCCACTTTAACTAATTTATTTTAAACTATTTTTTAAATAATTTATAGTTTCAAGTTAAAAATTGAATTTAAAAAAATTCCTTTTTAGACTGAATTCAACTCTTTTTTATTTGAAATTCAAATATTTTTTGTTTGAAACATCAGCTATTTAATTTTTTATTAAGAATTTCTCAAACTTTGTTTAAATTAAACTACTTTTGGAAAAATGATTTCTTTTCGTTGAAAATTTGAGTATTTTATTGAAATTGAATCTCTTAATAAAAAATTGAACTATTTGGTTGAAAATTTAACCACTTGTTTGGAAGTTGAATCTTTTGTAAAAATAATTTTTTTTTTGCTAAAAATCAAACTATTTTGTGCACAAAAAAATTTTTGTTTATACATTAGTTTTTAACATAAAATTTATTTATTCCACATTTGGCTAAAATTGGCTATATAGTAAAAATAGTGAATTTTTCTGTTTTAAATCTTCGATGACCAATTAAAAAAGTGAATAACAATCTGGAATCTAGTCTAGAATCTAAAGTGATGCAATTGCATGGGAATATGCGAATACCTCTTGCTTAGTTATTTCACGCCTAGAAGTTCCTGCATAAAACAAAGATTTAACTACTCTAATTAATTAATTATTCTGATTGCTGGAACTTTTCTTCCGCTTTAAAAGGACGAAAGTGCGAAATAATTTCGTTAAAATGTTGCTGAAGAGTGGTAAATTAAACCTGATTTGGTTGGAAAAAATTATACCAAAAGAAGGAGAAAAAATTGCAATTTGGAATATTTTGTGTAATTATAGTTACCGTTAAATTGCTTTCGACGTAAAATCCAGAAGTGAGTCATTAAGAAGGTAGTGAGAAGCGAGACATAATTTTTCATGGTAAATTAACTTTCACCAAAAATGAAGAGTTAACTGTAAATTATGATATCATCCTTTCAGAAAAACAAATTTTTTTTCAAATATCCACATTTATTAAAAAGATTAATTTTCAATTTAAAAAATTAAAAAACAAGACGTTTTTATTAATTATAAAATATTTATAATTATAAAATTATTTCGTTAGAAAAGTTTGACTGAAAATAAATCTGTTTTGTTAAAGTATCTAATTATTTGATTGTAAATTCAACTTTAACAAAACAGATTTATTTTCAGCCAAACTTTTCTAACGAAATAATTTTATTAAATAAACAAAAAAGGGAAATTTCCACCAGAAGAGATGGTTTCGAAAAAATACGAATTGTAACAAGAGAGTCCAATTTTAAACTAAGGAAAGGTTTTTAGTAAAGTGAGAAACAAATTTCTATCAAATTGTTCTTTTTTCAAGACAAAAAGGCCATTTTTCTACAAACCAGTTAAATTTTCAACCCACTAATATTAATTTCAAAAAGTTAATTTTTCACGAAGTAGTTGAATTTTGAACTCAAAAATTTTTCAGCCGAAAATTCATCGTTTTATCTGAAAATAAATCTATTGCATTTTTGGGTAAAAATTTTCTTGGTTGAAAATCAATTAATTTTTTTAACTGAAATTTTACCTCTTCCATTTGTGAGTAAATATTTATCTTTTTTAGTTGAGGATTCTACTATTTAATTGAAAATTAATTTATTTTGTTCGAAGTTAATCTTTTTTGGTAAACAATTATTTTCTTCGTTGAAAACTCGTCTTTTCGCATGAAAATTTAACTATTTTGTTTAAAATATATCTTTTTACAAGAAAATTAATCTTCCTATTTTAAAAGTCATTATTTTAACTTAAAATTAAAGTATTTAATTTTTAGATAAAAGTTTATCTTCTTTGGTCAAAATTTCAGCTATAGGGTTGAAAATGTATCGTTTTTTAGTTGAAATTTTAACTATTTGGTTAAAAATTTACATATTTTGTTAAAAATGAATCCTTTTTGATAGAAAAATAATCTTTTCAGTTTGAAATTCATGACTTTGGATTAAAATTTCAACAATTTATTTGAAATTTGTTTTCTTAGTATCTGAAAAATCTTTTGTTGAAAATTCCACTCTTTTGCTTAAACTTCGTATTTTAAGTTGAATTTAACTGTTTTTTAATTTAAATAAAAATCTGTTCTGGTTTTCATATAATCTATTACAATTTTTTGTGATCGATTTTTGTTTGGAAATTTATCTTTTTGATTTGAAAATTCATGTTTTTTGGAAAAATTTAATCTTCTCTGTTAACAATTTTTTTTTTAAAGTTTAACTACTTGGCTGAGAGCTGAACTCCTTTGTTAAAAATTCGAATTTTTAATCTGGAAATACATATTTTTAATCAAAAGACGAATTTTTAACAAGCTCCATGAATCTTCAACCAAATAGTGGAATTTTTAATAAAAACATATAAACTGAAACCGTTGAATTTTAAACCCTTAAGGCCATGCGATGAGTGGGTCACGTGACCAGATTCCTACATTACCGACACTTTTCTATTTCCTAACTTATTTTCACACGAAGCACCACATCGAGTTGAAAATTTGGGATAATAAATTAGAAGCACTCAGAAATATGGAGCTGGTCCTAAACTTTAATAATTGTGAAACAAGTTTTTTTTATAATTTATTTTTTTGATAATTATTAAAATTTAGGACCAGACCCAGATTTCTTAGTGCGTCTTATTTAGTATACCTAATTTTCCACTCGATGTGATACTTCGATTGAAAATAATTAAATAAGTTAGGAAATTAAAAAAATGTCGGTAAGGTAGGTTTCTGGACACGTGACCCACTAGTCACATGGCCTTAAAGAAGAATTTTCATCAAGAAAGTTTATTTCTAATAAAAAGATTAATTTTCGACGATAAATTGCATTTTTAACTAAAAAATTTCGTTTTTCAACCAAAAATTAAATCCTTTTTAGTTAATATAACTAATTTTTAAAAAACAATCGTATTTTCAACAAGTTGATTCTTCAACCCAATTAATGAATTTCCAACAAACAAGATTAATTTTCTATCCTAACAGATAAATTTTTAACGAAATACATGAACTTTATAGCAAATAGTGGAATTTTAAACTTTTAAGGGAAAAACTTTCAAATAAAAACGGAATACCTACATTTTTAAATAAACAAATTAAAATTTCACCTAAGAAAAAAAGATACAAATTTTCAAATAACAAATTTTCAAATAAATGGTTCAATTTTAAACTAAGTAATTTTAATTTTTTAAATTGTTGCATTTTCAACCTAAAAAGACGAATTTTCAACAAAATAGATTAATCCTCTACCAAAAAGAGACTTTACAACAAAATACGTATGTTTCTTTGGCGGTTATATAAAATAAAATTTATATTTATTATTATTGAAAAATAGGAGTAGGGTCAGCTTAATTCACATTAAACTTTGAAGTCTTGGTGGGGGGGGGGGGGGCGTCACC
>JAWWLR010000092.1:9701770-9713770 GCA_035041075.1 Acraspis erinacei | reverse complement strand
ATGTTTAAATTTGTGTATAAGACTCCTTTTTATACCCCCCCCCCCCCCCCCGGACAAGAAAAAGCAACAACGAAATTTCAATTGTATTAATATCTGGTTTCACAGTTCAAATAGCTCTAAAAAATTAATTTTTTTGAACAAACTATTTTAGGCACTATATTGAATTTAGTTTAAAACGCTTCAAATTCCTAATACATCAAGTAAAAAATATTGCATTTTCAACTAAGATTAGGTATCTTCAACTGGCATAGTTTAATTTTCAGTTAAAAATTAATCTAGAAGCCAAAAATAAAAATTTTAACAAAATAAATAAATTTGTAGCCAGCGATAAATAAATGTCCCAGTATTCTAATCATTATTCAACCACAAAAATAATTTTTTAACACAAGTTCTAATTTCAAACAAGTAGTTAAATTTTTAACCAAAAAATAGAAAATCTGAACAAAACATGTAATAGTTAATAATTCAATAAGAAAACAATTTTTAAAAAAACCTAAATTTTCGACCAAAGAGCTGAGTTTTCAACTAAAAATACAAATTTTTAACCAAAAATTTAATATTTAAATTTTTCAGATAAAAAATTAATTTTGAACAAAAAAATTAAGAAAATAGTTTAGTTTTTATTCAGAGGTGAATTTTACTTCAAAATGGTAAATGTCCCAATATTATAATCAATCTTCAACCAAAAAAATAAATTTTTAACACACAAGTTCTATTTTCAAACAAGTATAAGTTAAATATTTAACAAAAAAATATAAAATCTGAACAAAAAAAATAATAGTTGATGATACAACCAAAAAAATAATATTCAATCAAAAAATACAAATTTTTCAATAAAATAGTTTCAACCAAAAATGCAATAGTTACATTTTGCTTTAAAAAATTAAGTTTTAAAAACAACAACAAATTTCAACAAAATAGTTAAATTTTCAGCCGCAACTGAGTTTTCAACTAAAATTGTAAATTTGCAACCAAAAACAAAAATGATTTTTAACAAAAAGTTCAATTTTCAACCAAGTATTTGAATTTTTAACGAAAAATGCAGTAATTTAATTTTTTTTTAAATGTTCTAAATTTTTAAACAAAGTGATGAATTTTCAAATAAAATGATGAATCTTTAAAAAAAAATTAATTTTGAACTAAAAGATTTCATTGTCAGCAAAGTAGTGGAATTCTCGCCAAAAAAAATTAATTCTCAAGGAAAAATGTATGAGTTAAATTTTCAGTTGAAAGAAATAATTTTTGAACAAAACAAAGCCCAATTTCAACAAAATAGTTAAATTTTCAATAAAATAGTTAAATTTCCAATCAAAAATAAATTTTCCACTGAAATCATAAATCTTCAACCAAAAAAAAAATTTGTAAACAAAATTTTTAACCAAAAAGATTAATTTTCAACCAAAATGATTTTTAACCACTGAAATAAATTTTCAACTAAAATTCTATGTCTTTAAGCAAAATAATGATTTTTCTTTTTTAATGAAGGAGTTCAAGTTTCAGCCAATTAGGTGAATTTAATTTTTTCATTTTTTAATTTTTTAATGATTTCTTTACACGGGAGTACAATTTTTAAATAATTGTTTGAACTTTCTTAAAAAATATGAATTCTCAACAAAAAATATAATATTGTTTATTCTTACCAAAAAAGATTTTTATTTTGAATGAAAAGATAGTTGAATTTTTACCAAAATAGACGAAATTTCTATCAAAAGAGAATAGTTTTCAAGCAAAAAAAAAAAAGAATTTTCAAGCAGCGAAGATTTTTCAGTAAAGAAAGAAAAAAAAAGTCTACCTAATTATTGAATTTTGAAACCAAAAAGGTAAATTTTTCAGAAAAAAGTTGTATTTTCAACCCTAAAATAAGAATTTTCAACAAAATATATTAATTTTTCTCCCAAAAGTGTAATTTGTAATCAAATTTTGTAATATTTAAGCAAAAAATACCAATCTTCTACAAGACAGTTGAATTTTTAACTCGAAAATATAAATTTTTCACAAAAAAGTTAATTTGCAACCAAATATTGAAATCTTCTACTAAAAAGGTAGATTTTTCAACCCAGAAACACGAATTCTTAAAAAAAACACTTGAATTTTTAACCAAAGAGGATAACGTTTTAAGAAAATTGTTGATTTTTTACCAAATAAGTAAATTTTCAAACAAATAATAAATTTTCGAACTATAAAAGATGGATTCTCAACCAAAAATGTACTAGTAGACTTTCCAACCACAAAATAAAGACTGCAGCTTGCGATAAACAAATACAAATTGCGATTAACATTTAATACTTTCAAAATATTAAAATATAAAACTGTAAATTTTGCTGAGAAAACCAATTTGAACTATGCCAAATTTAAGGTCCTGAATTCATCACTATTTATTATTAAATAATTGTTTAAATTCTCATCTCAATGAGAATTTATTGTTTATTTATTTCTGGCGAAAAAAGATATTAAGAATCACCAAAAATGAAGAGGCCAACTGGATTATGAAAAATTGTCGTAAAGGATCAAGTTCGCCTGTTGCTTACCAACCCCTCTTCAATGAAAATTGGTCAACTGACCCACCAAATCTGCCCTACAGCTTGCCTATGTCGGACGATTCTCCCCAAACTTGGTGGAAAAGGTTGATAATTGAAATTTATTTTATTTATTACAATTTTTTTAATAAAAGTAATTTTAAAAACAAATGGGAATATTTTGTAAAATCTGTTGTAAATTCTTTACAAAACAGATTAAGCACCTTCGAAAGAGATGTGGAAGTGGAGGTGAATAAGGAACCTGTTCTCGGAGGGGAGGATATCAGGTGAGAAACCTTTCATGAATGTCGTTCTCCTCTTTGTTTTACTTATTTCATCATTTTAAAGAGAGATTTCACAAACGCAATAAATAAATTTTAAAATTTTTCTTAAATTCAATCGTCGTTTTCTGATCTCATGAATCAACTGTGAATTATAATAACAGAATAGGCTTTACTATAATTTTTTTAAACAATCGACACTAATCCAGTTTTCCTCCACTGGTCACCTTGCCTGAGCAAAGCGAAATCCGGTGATAAATCAGGTTTTTGATGAAGTTAATCAGTAATTCTTCAAGAAGTGCAGAACATGAAGCTACGGATCCTAACTAGAAATATAACGAGAAGAATCATCAGCATATCCTCCCTATAATTTTTCTTCATTGAAAATCATTGAATTTCTTACTAAATTTAGAAGTTCTTGATTCCACCTTTCCATAAACTCTGATTGGTTCTAGAATCTTGAAAACTCACCTTCGATTTTCATCTACTGAAAATGGTCAGTCGATCCAGGAAGGGTTTGGTTCATCAACTTGAACTTCAATGATCCTATTTTTTTCTGCTGTAAAAGAAGCAACGCAGCTGACTAGTTGAGTAGATCCGACCTATAGGCCCGAAATAACCAGTGGATACAGGATGTACCTTTATAGACCCCTGCTCTAGAACAAAACCTTTGTTCGAATCTTTCATCAATGACACATGCCAGATTCCTTGTTTTCAATAATAACTGAATACAGTCATGATCAATTTGAATCCTCTCGGATTCGTTTAGCTGGGCCTTTAGGGAGCAGGATGTTTAGGCGCCGCCGTTTAGTAGCGACCGTTTGGGCGTTGCCGTTTAGGCGCTGGACATTTAGACGCACAATGTTAGGCGCGAGAACTTTAGACACGGGTCGCTTAGGCGCGTGACGTTTAGCCGCGGGACGTTTAGCCGCCAGGTCGTTTAGTAGCGTCGATTTGGGCATTGCCGTTTAGGCGCTGAACATTTAGACGTAAGACTTTTAGGCGCGGGAGGTTGAGGTGTGAGATGTTTAAGCGCGTGACTTTGAGTTGCATGGCGTTTAGCCGCCAGGTTGTTCAGGCGCACAGACATTTTGTAGCGACCATTTGGACGTTGCCGTTTAGACCGTGGACCTTTAGAAGCAGGACGTTTAGGCACGGGAGGTTTTGCCGCGAGACTTTTAGGACCTGGACTTTTAGGCGCAAGACTTTTAGACGCAGGTCGTTGAGCCGCTAGATTGTTTAGACACACAGCAGCCAACGGGATTTTTAGGCGCTGAAACGTTTACTCTTATCAAGTGCATAGAAAAGAGTTGCAAATTACTGGAGTAATACCTCGATCTTAAAAACTAGCAACATTTTGAACTCAGAATATATGTAGGAATCTACCTTGTCGCCAACCTGGCATCTAAATGTCCTGGCGGCTAAACGTCCCGCGCCTAAACTTTGGTGCGCCTAAATATTCGGCCCCTAAACGTCTCGGTGCCTAAAATTCAGCGCCTAAACAGCAACGCCCAGGTCGCGCCTAAACATCACGTACTTACTTCTTCATGGCTTTCTGTGTCAGGTAAAGTGATTATCAAAAGCTTTGGATAGCTCCGTGTCACTGAGAAGTTCATTAAAACTTCCATTTTGCTCTTCGGTATTTGTAGTCTTATCTAGGATTGAAAAAAATATTATTCTTGCATGTTTAATTTTTCTCTCATCTGTATGTCTGATACTTGATATATTTTGTTTAAAACATTTGGAATTTTTTATTATTTTGTATTCTTTCTTAACTTCGAAGCTTTCTACATATCTTTTATATTGATTCGACTGTTGCCTAATAAAATTTCAAAAATTCGTGAAGTAAACAAATCTGCCTTAAAATCTTTCAGATTCTTTTTCTTAATTTCAAAAAATGTTGTTATTTTATTAACTATTATATTGCAATTATTTTTTCAAACAATAATAATTTTTAATTTTCTCAGGAATCTGAAGAAAACTTTGTTATTATCTTAAAACCTTCCAAAATCCTTAAAAAACTTAAAAAATTTATTTCAAATTTTTCGACAATCTACATTTCCTTCTCATTTTTTGAAATAATTTTAAATTTTATACAATTTCTAATATTTTTTCGCAACATCTGAAAATCTTTCAAGATTATTTGAACTTTTCGAAGAATTTTTGAGAAAATCTGCACTATGAAAAGAATTGCCTTAAAATTTACCAGATTTTTTTTTTGAAAATTATGGAAATCTTGTGAAATTCTTTGAAATCTTATTAAATATTCTCTAAAATTTAAATTTTAAAGTACAATAAAAAATCATTTTTAATTTATTCAGGAATCTTTAAAAAATGTTTTTTTTATCTTGAAAATTTCGAAAATCATCAAACTTATATTTCAAAACCTATAAAAAATCTAGATTTACTTTTAAACTTTTTAAATGCTGTCTAGTTTTATATTATTTCAGAATTTTTTTTAAACTTTTCAATATCTTTTAAGATGATTCGATATTTCCAAAGATCGTTCAAAAAATTTGTAACATAAAAAGTATTGCCTGAAAATTTTCACATTCTTTGTGATAATAATTGACATCTTTTGAAAACTTCCTATTAGTCCTCAAAAATTAAGTTTTTTTGAATATTGAATCATTTCAAATTTTTCTAGGAATCTCAAGAAAATTTGTTTAACCTCTTCAAACTTTTCATACTTTTTCGTAGTTCCTGAAAACCTGATAAATTTTTTTATTTTTAAAAAATTTACACTTTGTTAACCGAATTCAAATCTTTTTCACTCTAAAAATAAATTTGAAGTTGTTTAAAGCTTCTGATACTTTGAAATATTTCTAAAAATGATTCGAATTTTTAATACAATTTTTTACAAACTCTCTTTTAAAGTCTTCGGTATTCTTTTTGAAATTGTAGGAAATAGCTTGAAAAGTTTTATAAACTTTTTAAATTTTCTCTTATAATTCATTTTTGAAAATAAAAAATCATCAAATTAAAAAAAAGATCAAATATTTTCAAACTTTCAATTATTTTTTGTTCTTTTTAGAACTTCTCAATATCTTTTAAACTTACTCGAATTGTTTCAAAAAAATTTATTTTGAAAAAATTGAAAAGAGAACAAAATTGAAAATTTCTGTTTTAAAATTTTATGCATTCTTTTTCCAAATTATAGGAATTCCTTTTAAGTTTATTTTAAAATATTTTTCTATTTTCTGTTAAAGTTAATTTTTTGACAATAGAAATCATTTTAAATTTTCTCAATAATCTTAAGAAAATTTATGTATTCTCTTGAAACCTTTCAAAAATCTTAAAATGCTTCCAAATTTTATTTTTAAAAATCTACCAAAATCTGCATTCTTAAAAATATTATTAAATGTTCTGAAGATCTAAATTATTTTTTTATTTTTTTAAATATCTTTTAAAATATATCTTTTAAAATGATTCCAATTTTCCTAACAATTTGTTTAAATTCTGAAAAATTACAAGAATCTTAAATTAATTTTTTTTTAAAGAAAAAACATTTAAATATGTTTCCAATAATGTTTTAAGAAAATACATTTCTTTTCTGGAAAACTTTCAAAATTCTAAAAATGCGTCAAAATTTTATTTTCAAATCTTTTCAAGATTTAAATTATTTTCGAATTATTTTCAAATATGTAAATATCGTTTAAAATATTTCAAATTTTTCGTTACAAATTTTTTTTATTTTTGCAAAATTACAAGAAAATGCCTTGAAGATGTTCAGATTATTTTTTGACAAATATGGAAATATTTTTAAATATTTTTAAATATTCTCTGCAAATTATTTTTTTATACAAATAATCATTTATAAATAATCCCAGAAATTTTAAGAAAAAATTCTATTCTCTTGTACTCTTTTAAAATTCTTAAAATGGTTAAAAAATTTATTTTAAAATCTACCAAAATCAGCATTTTTAAAATATTTTTAAATTTTCTGAAGATCCAAATTGTTTTGGATTTTTTTTGAAGAATTTTAATTTTAAATTAAAATTTAAAATTTTAAATAAATTAATTTTAAATTCAATTTAATTTAATTTAATTTAATTATTTTATTTTATTAAATTATTCATTTTATTTTATTTTATTTTATTTTAATTTAATTAAAATTAAAAAAGTAAAAATTTAATTTTTTTTAAATTTACCTGAAGATTTTCCAGATTATTTGTTGAAAATTACAGCAACCTTTTGAAAGCTTTTTAAATATTCTGTTAAATTAAGTTTTTTCTTAAAGAAATAACATTTAAGAAATTTTCCAGAAATCTTATAAGAAAATTTATTTATTCTCTGGAAAAATCTAAAAATTCTTAAAATGCTTCTAAATCTTATTTCTAAATCTACAAAAATCTGCATTTAAAGCAAAATTTGATTTTTAAGGTTTTTTTTAACCTTTTTAAAATATCTTGACATCTTTTAAAATGATTCGGATTTTCCTAACAATATTGAAAAATTAAAAAAATTAAAACATTTTCTCAGGAATTTTTTGAACATTTTTGTATTCTTTTACATTCTAAAAAATAAAAAATAAATACTTAAAATCTTAGAGACACTTTTTCCCCCTTTTTTTAATCTTTTAAAATCAATTTAAATATTCTCTTAAAATTAATTTCTTAGATCACGAAAAAAATTATTTTTGTAATTTTTAGCCACGAACCATGGAATTGTTATGAATTTGGTTCTTGGGAAGAATCTTTTTATTCATCATCAAGTGAAGGTCATTGTACTTGTATAAAAGACCAAAAATACGAGACTGACCTTGAAAAAGAAGAATATGCAGCTTTGTGAGTTTTAATTTGATACATTTTTAACTGGTTTTCCTTATTTTTCTAACATTGCTAATTTATTAAACAGTCGAGAAATTATTTTCAATGAATTGGGCAAAGGCGATGACCTGGATTTGTCAAACACAAATTTCGCATCCCCCCATAGTCGAAAACCTTCATTCTCAGATTTCGTAAAATATAAATCTGAAATATCTTCGGAAGGTGATTTATCAGGAGAGAAATTTGAAGATAATTCATCAGATTTGAGTTTGGAGACAACAACGGATAAAATGGAGAAACTAAAGATACTGGATGAAACAGCAATAAAAGGTTCAATTCTGACTGAAAATAAACTCGGAATGGAAGATGACGAGAGAAGGAAAGAAGAAGAAATAGAGGAGGTTAAGGGGGAACTTGGGGAGATAATTATAAAGTCGAGGGAAGAGGAGATATTACAAGACTCAAGTAAACAGGAAATGGATGAAAAAAATAATAGCCGAGGTAGCACAGAAAACGAAGGTACTTCTAGAATCTGAAAAATCGTTTAAAAATCAGATTATTAATAAAAAAATTATCGAACAAAAGTATTTATTCATTTTTTACGAATTTAATTAGGAGACGAACTAGGAGAAAGTGTACAAAAAGATAAGGAAGAAACAGAAGGAACTGGGGAAGGTCAATTGGAAGAATCCGATTTATCGGAAGGAAAAAAATTAAAAGAAGGTATGGATGCAAATGAAGATAAAATAGAAGGTATATCAGAACAAGAAAAATTAAAAAATCGGAATGATAAAGTGGATAAAGAAGATGAGGAAGAAAAATCAAAAACTGATACTTTGGAAGAAATTGATGAAAGTGAAGATACATGTGAAAATAAAAAAGTAAGAGAAGATAAATTCACAGCTGATTTATCTAAAAAAGTAATAGTAAAAGATTCAAACGATAAAGAAGATAAAACCAAAACTGATCATTGGGAGGCAACCACTGGTCAAGAAATAAAAGAGCAGGTATTAAATTAATTATTTACGAAAAATAATTAACTATTTATGAAAATTAGTCAAGGTAAGCGCCGTCTTCCTACAAAAAAAGATTCCGCTTTCCTCTCCTACTACTCTCCCTGCATCTTAAACTTAGCTTCCCCTCACTTTAACAACTTCTTCCTTATCATATTTCCTCTCTTTTCCCTTCCCCAACTAAGACTCGACTTCCCGTACTACCCCACACCGAACTTCCCCTACATCCTGATTACTCCATTTCCACTTCCAGTAGTTTTCCTTCTCTTATTTCCCCTAGTCTCTCCACATCTCCTAGTCTCTCCACACCCCCTACTCCCTCTAATATCACTCCCCTTACTCTCCCTCCGCTCATTTCAACTAAAATTCCCTGCCTTATTTCTCTCCCCCTTATATATCCCCATATTTCTCCTACCTACCCTTCCCTCGTTTCCTCTACTTACTTTCCGTTACTCTACTTCTTCTCCATCATTTACGTTACTTCACATACTACCTCTCCCATTATATCCCTTCACATCACCTTCTACCCTTTCTTATTTTCCCTACTACCGCTCCCCTCATTTCACCTATTTTCCCTCTCATAATTTTTATTTTACTCCCTCTCCTCGTTTCCCTCTCTTTCTCTACTTAATCCACATCTCATAATTCCCCTCACTCACTCTACTATCCCTTCCTTCATTTCCCTTCATATTCTCTACTTTCTCTCCCCTCATTTCCTATCACTTCCAATACTTCCATTTCCCTAGTTTTTATTACTTCCCCTAACCTCATTGCCAATAATTTCCCTACTTTCTCCTCCATTATTTCCTATTATTTTCCATACTTACCTATTCCTTATGTCCCCTACGTCCCCTACTATTATCCTATCATTTGCTCTGACCTCAGCATCTATCCCTATCAAAATTTCCCCTCACTACAGTTTTTACCCTTCCATTATTTTAATTAATTACCCTCTCACTTCATCTTGTACGGCCCCTATTTCCTACCTCCTCATTTCCTTTACGTTTCTCCCCTTATTTTCCATTATTTCCAATAATTTCCCCCTCATTTTCCCCACTCATTCTCTCGTCATTTGTCCTTCCTTCACCTACTGCTCCTATCAAAATTTCCCCTCACTACCTTTTCTAAGCCTATCAAAATATTTTCTGAATACACTTTCTACCCCTTCTATTATTATACCTAATTCCCCTCAACATGTTCCCCTTGCTCTCATCCCCTTATTTCCCTAATTCCCAAACAATAACATCCCCTCACATCCTCTGCTTTTTCTCCCATAATTTCCCTTACTTTCCCAACATCTGCTCTAATAATTTCCCTTCACTTTCCTAACTTCTTCTCTCATAATATCTTCTCACTTCCCTGACTTATTCTCCTATAATTTTCTCGCACTTCCCCAACTTTTTCTCTCGTAATTTCTTCTAACCTTTTCTACTTCTTCTCCCATAATTCCCCTCACTTCCCTTACTTCTTATTCTATCAATTGCCCTCCCTTTACATACTTTTTCCTCGTTTACTTTACTTTCCCTCAACTCTTTTTCCCCTACGTCATCTACCTTTATTTCTCCTACATTTTTCTTATTCCCCTTCTCTCATTTTCCCTTAATTCCAATCCCATCATTTCACCTCACCTTACCTCTGTTTATTTCCCCTAATTCTCTTTACATTGTTTCCTTTACTACCCCTCCCATAATTTTCCTACACTTCATCTACGACATTATCTATCACTTTCCCTCACTTTCTCTACTATAACTCTCTTTATATTCTTAACTTCGCCTCTCCTTATTTCACATAGTTCCCCTCCCTTTATTTACCCTTCCTCTCAACCCCTCATTTCGCCTCATTTCCTCTTCTTCTCACTTCCTCATTTTCCCTCACTTCTCCTAATATCTATCATATACTTTGCCGTAACTTCTCCTACTTTTTCGCTAATAATTTCTCCTCAGTTCCCCTACTTCTACTCGCATGATTTCTTGGCATTTCCCCTACTTCTCGCATAATGTCTCCTCACTACTCCTACTTTTCATCCCATGCTTTCTCCTCACTGTCCTCATTTCTTCTCCCACCATGTCCCCTCACGTTCTTACTACACCTCCTATCATTCCCCCACACTTCAACTTCTACCCCTTCCCTCACTTCCTCTACTGCCATATCCATTATACCCTCTACACCCCTTCCCGCATTCCAAATAATCTTCCTCTTATTTGTCCCCTTCTTCTTAACCCCTTCTTTTCCCTGATTTCCCCTTTCTTCTCATCTGCTCATTTTTCCTCACTTTTCCTATTACCTATCCCATGCTTCTCCCTCAATTTCCCAACTTTATCTTCCATAATTTCTCCACACTTTCCCTGCTTCTTTTATAATTTCTTCTCAATTCTCCTATTTCTTCGCCCATAATTTTCCCTACTTACACTCCGTTTATGTTCCATAATTTCCCTTATTGACCCTTCTCTCATTTTTCCTCACTACTCAATCCCCTTATTTCCCCTCTTATCATCACTTGCCTTTCTTGGAAGAAAATACGATGGACGGGTGGACAATCAAAATTGGGTGCAAAACCAAAATTATATTTAAAAATTTATTAAATTTCATTTTTGTAAATAGGAAGAAGCTTTTCGGTTTTCGGCAGTTTTTGAAGCTCCAAGGTCGAAACTCGAATTTGTCAGGAAGCCTTGTGAACCTACAATTTGTTCAAAAAATGCACCAACAGGATGCTCTCAATTTTCTGGAAATCCAGCCACTTCGTGCAAATCCAGAAGAGCCATTGAAATGGTACAACTTCGAGTAGCAAACAAAAATTGCCATAAATAAATTGTTTAATATTATGATAAAAATTCTACTTTTTATTGTAATTATTATTTTCTGCGGAAAATAAATCATATTTTCGAAATTTGACTGTATTTCGAAAATCTACCATTTTTTGTCTTATGATAATTAAAAATGTTTTTTTCCCCTTTTTTCTGACTCCTTGAGGTAAGCATTCGATTTTCGAAGAACAGAAAATATACTTTTTCGGTTTAATTAGAAATTTTGATTTCTATTTCATTATTTCTTATTATAATTATTTATTTCTAATTTGTAACCAATTTTGTTGACAAATTTAACAATTAGGTTGATGATTCATCTTTTACATTGAAAATTCTTCATTTTAAATTAAAATTCATCTTTTTGGTGGAAAACTTATAATTTTGGTTTAAAGTTGAACTATTTGGTTTAAAAATAATTTTTTGTTTGAAAATTCTTCATTTTAATTAAAAATTAATTTCTTTGGATCATGGGAGTGAGGAATGAATGTATAGCAAGGAAAGATAGGAAAGAGGGGAAAGAAAAAAAATAAGGATTAATAGTAGACGAGGTAAGGATGGGAGGAGAGAAGTGAAAGATAGTGGGGGTTTATGTGAACAGAGATATGCAGGAGAAAGTA
>JAWWLR010000092.1:9679815-9700413 GCA_035041075.1 Acraspis erinacei | reverse complement strand
TTGAACTATTTGCTTTCAAAGTAATTTGTTGGTTGAAAATTCATCTTTTTGGTTGAAAGTTGAACTATTTGGTTTCAAAATCATTGTTTGGTTGAAAATTGAACTATTTTGCCGAAATTTCCTTTTTTTTAAAATCATGTCTTTTGTTGAAAATTCGTCTTTTATGGTGGAAAATTAATCTTTTTTGTAGAAACTTGATCTTTTTGTTTCAAAGTTGAACTATTTAGTAAAAATTATTGTTTGCTTGAAAAATCAATTACATTTTTAATGTTTTTCTGACTCATTCGGCTAACAGTTTCTGATTGTCAGCTACCATTAAAGGTATTTAATTTTCGTTCAGTTAGAACATTTTAATTTTGGGTTCGATAGCTAATCGAAATTTTATTTTATTAATTTAATTTAACTGATTTATTTTACTTTATTTTATTTGTTCAATCAGAGGGTTATTAATTTTTTAATTATAAAATAACATCCAGAATCAAGATACTTTACCCTCCGTTTCAAATTTGTTCAATCTTTTGATTTTTCCGCGCTTTTCCTGGTGGTAAAAAACAAAAAAAAACCCTCATTATGCAGATCTGTTGTCTCCTTCACGCGTAAACAGACTTCGCTTTTTTTCATCGGTCATTCCAAAGGAGGGGTTTTGCCGAAAAAGAGGCCGGATTTTTGGATTTTTAGTTTTCTTCTAGTTTGAATCCGAATTATCAAAAATGGTGAGTAAATCCTAAAAATTCTATTCACTTTAAAATATTTATTGCCCTATTTTTTTTAATAATGACGTCCTGAGCTCATCCTAATTTTAACCATAATGGCATTCATGATATTTCAACTCAATATAAATAATAAATTATTAATTCTTTATAAAGGATCAAATTTTTAAACAACTAAATTATATTCATTAAAAAATTTGTTATAAATATTTTTATAAATTTATAAATATTTTTTTTTTATTTTTGTCCTATTTTCGAATTAACTGCGTATATTAATGGGGTCCAAAAAATTTATTTTTTATTTTTTCAAGTCACCTTCTCATTCTGTGTCATTTACTGAAAATATTGTCTTTTGGGAATGTCTTCCCAGTATTTTAATCCTAAAAAGAAAACAATCGGGCCATTTTTTTAATAAAAATTTGTAATGTTTTTTTCTGATTTTTATTTACATAGATCTTTTTTCTAACTAAATAAATTATAAGAATAAAATGTTTGTAACTAGTTTTTATTAAAATATTTTTTAAGAATCAGAAAGAAACTGCGATTTACAAGCCATTTACAGTTAAAATTATTTTGCCTAGTGGGGAACTTTAGAGGTGGAGAGATAAATCTATATATTTTTTAATCTAAAAATATTACAAAATTTCTTTTCACTTCAAAGATACTTGAGAAATTCAATTTCTTAGGAGCCTTATTGTCAACTGTATTTACGAATTTATTGGCAATACAGTCGAATCTGGATTTAGAGTCGGTTTTGGGACTGACAGTGACCATAAATCCAGAGTATGGGAACTGTTTTGTCTCTCTCCTGCTTCTCTCTTTGTTTCGTCACGCCTGAATGAACAACGTCAATTCTCAGAAATACTAAATCCAGAATCACTAAATCCAGATTCGACTGTATTTTTTTTTTAAATTTGAAATAAATTTTGAATAACTAATATTTTTTAATATTAATACGCTAATAATTTTTTAAATAATTTCTAGCGCGAGTGCCTGTCAGTGCACGTGGGCCAGGGTGGCGTTCAAATTGGTAATGCATGCTGGGAACTCTATTGTCTGGAACATGGTATCCAGCCTGATGGACAGATGCCATCCGATAAAACTGTTGGTGGAGGCGATGATAGTTTCAACACATTTTTTAGTGAAACAGGAGCTGGAAAACATGTACCAAGGGCAGTTTTCATGGATTTAGAACCAACAGTAGTCGGTTAGTAACAAAAAAATTGCAAACAAATGTTAACAAAATTCTTTGAAAATAAGCTAAACTAAAAAAAAATTATAGCTTTTAATATTGCTCTATTTTAAACATTCTTGATTGCCATCATCTATTTTTTTAGTGATGGTCAGAAAATTAATCTTTTTAGATGAAATTTTATCTTTTTTCTTGAAAACTAATTTTTTTCTGGAAAATTTAATTTTTTTCAGATTCATTTCTTTATAAGGAATTAAATTTTGTAATGAAATATTTGTTTGAAGATTCATTTGTTTGTTTGCAAATGTAACTATTTGATCGTAAATTAATTTGTTTTGTGTGAAGATTATAATTTTTCTATTTAAAAATTTATCTTTTCTAGTTTTAAACGAAATTTCTTTTAGTTGCAAATCTTATTATTTGTAAAAAATTTAATTATTTTGTTTAAAATTAAACTGTTTTGTAGAAAATTCAATTATTTCGTTTAAAATTTCTTATATTATTTCTTCGGTTAAAGATTATTTTCGTTGGTCGATAATTCAACTATTTCATTAAAAATTTATTTTTTGGCAGAAAATTAATCTGTTTGGTTGAAAATGAATCTTCTGTTATTAAAATTTATTTATTTAGTTAAAAATTTAACTACTTTTTTAAATTAATTTTGTTCCGAAGAATGAAGTTCTTGCCTGAAAATTGAACTAAACAATTTTTGAATAAAAATCTTAATAAATCCACTAATATTTGGTTCAAAATTTATTTCTTAGGTTGGAAATTTAAGTATTTTATTCGAAATGTATTTGCATTTTTTAAAGATTATAATTTTTGATTAAAAATTTAGCTATTCTAGTTTTAGATAAAAAATATTTTTAGTTGTAAATTTTATTATTTTTGTTAAATATTTAATTATTTTGTTTAAAATTCAACTGCTTTGTAGATAACTTAACTATTTCAACAAAAATTCTACTCTTTTTTGTTGAAAATTCATTTCTTTGGTTAAAAATTTGAACTATTTTATTGAAGATTAATTTGTTTAAAAATGTATGTATTTTGTTTAAAATGCAACCATTTTGTCAAATGTATCCTTTTCGTTAGAAAACTGATTTATTTTTAGTTAAAAATATTATCATTTGTTTTAAAACTTAATTATTTTGTCTAATCTTTAAAAAATTTGGCAAAAGTCATCCTTTTTGGTTGAAAATTCAACCGCGTTGTTAAAAATTTAACTATTTCGTTAAGAAATTATACTTTTCGGTAAAAAATGAATCTTCATAGTTGAAAATTAATCTTTTTTGTTGAAACTTAATTTGTTTGGTTGAAAATGTAACTATTATGCAAAAATATTTTTTATTTTGTTTCAAAATTTTGTTTATAACGAAAAATTTCACTGTTAATCATTTGTTTGTTTGTTTGAAAATCAATTATTTCTTTGAAAATTCGTCTTTTTAGTAAAAAAATTCATTTCATTGATTACAATTGCACTATGTTATTAAAAATTAATTGTTTATTGTGTTTTAAGATTATTTATTATTAAATGAAACTTTTTATATTCCAGTTTTAGGTGAAAATTTATGTTTTTTATTTAAAAATTGTACTATTAAACTATATTTTGTTAACAATGTATCCTTTTAAGTCGTTAATTAATCTTCTTGGTTGAAAATGCATTTCTTCTAATTTTCGAAACAGGAATGCTGTAGAAGATTTTGAAACAAAATTTCCCAATTTTGCAAAATCAGCAAATCTTAGAAAAAATTTAATTAAGTTTAAAAAATATCAAAAATGTTGAGAAGATTCAAAAATAATTTTCAACTTGAAAAGATTTAAAACATTTTGAAAAGAAAATTTAGAATCTTTTAAGGATTTTAAAACTTTTGAGTAAAAAAAAATGGAAATTTCAAACGATTTTTTATTCTAAAAAATTAACTTTTCAAGAATATAAAAAAAATTTCGACACTATTTAAAAGATTACTCTAGATTTAGAAAAGAATTAAAAAAGTAATTTGCAAGATAAGCAAGATTGTCCTCTTCTCACCAAGCTCTACGAGTAGACCCCCCAACTTACTCTCTTTGATGGCTTTGATTTTAATGTCCATCTCTTCCAGTTTTACCATCTTTCGAATGTAAAATAATTTTAAATTCAGTAGGATTGATCAAAATTCAGTAAAATCGACTGGAATTGCCAAACCTCACTCATCTCCATAATTGCTCTCTGGAGTGCTGTTTCAAACCTGGTTTTATTTTTCGTTATCACACCAAGCTCTGAGAGCAGACAACCCCGCTTAGTATTTTTGATGGCTTTGATTTAAATATCCATCTCTTTCGGTTCTACCATCTTTCGAATTTAAAATCTTTTTAAATTTAGTAGGATTTGTTAGAATTCAGTAAAATCTATTGGAATGGCCGAACCTTACCCATCTCCCTAATTGCTCTCTGGAGTGCTGTTTTGAACCTAGTTCTATTTCCTACCATCACACCCAGCTCTATGAGCTCTATCTCTTCTGGTTTTGCCTTCTTTCGAATGTCCCTGAGAACGTCCGCGTACGTCTTACCCTCAGGTGGCCTAATGATACTGTCCCAGGTCGGACTCTCATGGTACTTGTTTGGATCGGCTGGACAGGTTCATTTCGTGATCTCCTCAAACATCTTTTCAGCTTCTTATGATTTGATTTTAACCTGCCAATTTCCTCAGGTCTTGGTTTCTGGTTCTTTTCTTCTTAGTCTCAGGTATGTTATGAGTCAGCAGTACCAGTTGCAGTCTTGATCAGCTAGTTCATCTGTCGTGTCTCCGACTTGTATTCTTTGGTGGTAACATGGAGGTCTTCTCTCACTCTTCCATTTTTCTCTAAAACGATTAGTCCTGTCTTGGTCATCTAGCACCTAGTTCAACCTGCCTTATCTCACGATTTCTAGTGCCTGAGTTAGGTAGGACCTTTGGCAAACTTCTTTCTCGATCTTTTTGTCAGGATCGATCTGCTTGCTAATAGTTCCCACTTCTTCTCTCTTCTAACTGTGTTTTCAAGATTCATTTTTGGTCCAACGAGTCGCTAGGGAAATAGTCGGTCCATCTCCGCATAGTCCTGCATGCGAAAGTAAGGTCTATCTAGTAGATACTCTAGGAGATAACCTGGTATCCTAGGGATCCCGTAAGTAACATCACACTTTGGTGATATGCAGCCTTCAGTATGGTTGCTAACGTCTTGGCTTGAAGATTTTCCCACAGAACAATCCCTGGACCATTTGCAGTGACTGCTTTTTTAATTTTGTAGCCCTATTCAGTAGAAAGTCTTGGTACATAACCCTCCATTCCAAGCCCGAGGACAGGCCTGGTAGCCTGGTGAAAAGCACCGGGGGATTTATTATAAATTCGTTGAATCGATTGGAATCCAGTAGGATTCATTAGAGTTCAGTGGGGTCTCTAAGAATTTATTGGGAACCCCTTGTATCTATAAAAAATACCTCCGTTGCTGCTTAGATTTACAATTTCACCCAACTGCAAGCTCTCAGTTGAATGACCTATTAATATACAAAGAAGTCTATCCAATATTTCGAATCGGAAAATATTTAAAACCAGATTGATAAAACTTCTTCTAGATGAAATCTCTTAAAACCCAAAATTATCATTCCAGATGAGGTAAGGACCGGAACCTACAGACAGTTGTTCCATCCGGAACAGTTGATCACAGGAAAGGAAGATGCAGCGAACAATTATGCCCGGGGCCACTACACCGTTGGCAAGGAAATCGTAGATTTGGTTCTAGACCGTATCCGAAAATTAGCAGACCAATGCACAGGCCTTCAAGGATTCCTGATATTTCATGCTTTCGGTGGTGGTACTGGTTCCGGATTCACTAGCCTCTTGATGGAACGCCTCTCAGTCGACTATGGTAAAAAATCGAAATTGGAGTTCGCCATCTACCCATCACCTCAAATCTGCACTGCAATTGTCGAACCATACAATTCCCTCCTGACGACCCACACGACCTTGGAGCATTCCGACGCTGCGTTCATGGTAGACAACGAGGCCATCTACGACATCTGCAGACGAAATTTAGACATCGAGAGACCAACCTACACCAATCTTAATAGATTGATAGGTCAAATTGTATCTTCAATCACTGCTTCCTTAAGGTTTATATTAATGTTCATATTCATATTTATTTAGGATCAACAGCTTTATTAGCTACAATTGCAGGTTTTCCTTAAATCTTTAGCATATCCCTAGAATATCTCGGTAGGATATGGAATATCCTGATTAATAAGATATCCTCAGAATATTCTAAGATATTCTTGGGACATTCCAAGGATTTTCACTTTGTAAGATATCCTGTGATATGAATGAGACATCCCGCCAATATCGCATACTGTGAGGGAATAGATTACCTATTACATTACAAAAAAATTTCACTTTCAATGTCATTATCCTCTTGCACATGCTTGCAGGTTTGATGGCGCCTTGAATGTGGATTTAACAGAGTTCCAAACCAACTTGGTACCATATCCCAGGATACATTTTCCACTGGCTACGTATGCTCCAGTTATTTCAGCTGAAAAGGCTTATCATGAACAACTGACTGTAGCTGAACTCACGAATGCTTGTTTTGAACCAGCTAATCAGATGGTCAAGTGTGACCCTCGGCGTGGAAAGTACATGGCTTGTTGTATGTTGTATCGAGGGGATGTTGTTCCTAAAGATGTCAACGCCTCGATTGCAACGATCAAGACCAAACGAACAATCCAGTTTGTTGATTGGTGTCCTACAGGCTTCAAGGTATTTGGATTTCCTTTGTCTTTGACGAAAACTATCTAGTTTGAAAAAAAATACTGTGAACCTCCACAAGTGCGACCTTACAGAATTATCACCAACGGTTTTTTTTATAATGTGATTGTTTTTACTTCATTTATGAAGGCTAATAAGGGCCAGTATCCAAAATTTACAAAATTAAAACAATTCCTGAAAGATGATTTTCGAAAAAAGGACCGCACGGATGGTTTTCATTTTTGTTTGAAAAACTTCCAGTTCATTCTCTAGTTGTATGCTGAAAAACAGAGTGGGAAGATTTCTAGGTTGAAATTAATTAAGGCTCCAGCATGTCTGGCGTTGGTCGTCTAAAAGAACAATTTTAGAATTAATTTTAATTAAATCTAATTGCCAATGGGCTGCAATTAATTTTAAATTTCGTGGGATTTATTAGAATTCAGTAGAATCGCTGGGAATTTCCGAACTTTACCCATCTCCCTTAATTAATGTCTGGAGTTCTGTTTCAAATCTGGTTTTCTTTTCTAACGTCACGCCAAGATGATAAAATCACTTTTCATCCGTAAAAGGCTATCTTTTTCTATCCCCAATCTCCATCATTTTCTACCTCTTTATCTACCTTTCGTGATATATTTCTATCCCTTATTCGAGAACTGTGTCGTACTTAGCAAAACGGTTTCAGATTAGCAAAGAGATGATAAAGGATAGACGGGAATTTATATTGGCAGGGAGATGACGTGGATAGACAAAGGATTGGATGAGATAGAGAAGAGAACATTGAAATAAATGGACGTGAATTTAGATTTACAAAGAGATAGAAAAATATTGTCGTGGATAGACAAAGGATATGATGATATACAGAAGAGGGTATTGAACAAGATAAAAGTGA
Source organism: Acraspis erinacei (assembly GCA_035041075.1). Classification (NCBI taxonomy): domain Eukaryota; kingdom Metazoa; phylum Arthropoda; class Insecta; order Hymenoptera; family Cynipidae; genus Acraspis; species Acraspis erinacei. The sequence goes on along the minus strand of JAWWLR010000092.1, from coordinate 9,692,869 downwards.
ACTTATATTCACAGAAAAATATAAAAAGCAGACAGACAAGGAATAGGATGAGATAGAGAAGGGATTATTTCAAAAGATAAGAGTGAATTTAGATTGAAAGAAAGATAGTAAAATATCAACATGGATAGATAAAGGATAGGATGAGATAAAGAAAAAGAGATTCAAAAAGATAGACGTGGATTTAGATTTAAAAAGAGATGGAATAAGGTAGACATTGATAGACGTAGGGTAGCAATCTACATGGATAGACAAAGGATAGGATGGTATAAATAAGAGGAGATTAAAAAATACGGATGAGAATTTAGATTGACAAAGAGATAGAAAAAGATTTTCGCGGACAGACAAGGGATAGGATGAGATAGAGAAGAGATTATTGAAAAAGATCAAAGTGAATTTAGATTGAAAAAGAGAAAGTAAAAGATCAACATGGATAGCTGTAGGATAGGATGAGATATAGGAGAAGGGATTCAAAAAGATAGACGCGGATTTAGATTTAAAAAGAGATGAAAGAAGGTAGACATTAATAGGCGTAGGGTAGAAATTGACATGGATAGGCTTTAGACAAGGGATAGGCCGAGATAGAGGAGAGGTAATTGAAAAAGATAGACGTTAATTTAGATTGACAAAGAGATAGAATGGCATACATTTTCTCTTACTCTTTCTATCATAAAGATTTAAAATTATTCAAAAATATAGGATCTGTATTTATACTTCCATAACGCATTCTAAGCAGACAGGTTTAGTAATTAATGCTCCCTGAATTAGTAAAATATTTCAACTTATTTTGAATTCACATTCTATTCTTTTGAATTCCTTTTATTTATATTTTATCAAATTCTCTTGAATTATTTTAACTTCCTTGAAGTCTTTTGAATTCTTCGGAATTCCTTAAATTTCCTCAAACTGCTACCTAAATTCCTTAAGTTCTATAAATTCCTCAAATTCTCTAAATTCCTCAAATTCTATCCATTCCTCATATTCTCTTAATTTTTAGAGGTCCTGGAACATTCTAAATGCCTCCACTGAATTCTTAAAATTCTCTAAATTCCTCAATTCTTGAGTCTCCTAACTTCTCTGAAATCCCTGAAGTTCTCTGAATTCTCTGAAATCTTCGACTTCTCTGAATTTGGTAAAACGCCTGATTTCTCTGAATTTCCTGAATTCGTCAAATATTCTAAGCTCATATAATTCTCTGAATTTGTATCATTCTGTAAATTTCTCAAATTCATGGAATTCATCAAATTCTCCTCTTCAAAATTTCTATGGCATTCTTGAAATTCTCCTAGAATCCTTGATATCTTTAGAATTCCTTGAATTTCTTAAATATTCTGAATTCTATGAATTACGGAAATTCTCTGGATTTCACTAATTTTCAAAATTTTTTGAATTTTGTAATTCTTCTGAATTTCCGGAATTCTTTAGAATTCCTGTAAGTTATTTGTATTGGTTTAAAGTCATTAGTATTCAGGAAATTGTCCTGAATTCCTGGGAATTATTTCAATTTCTTAAAATCTTATAAATACCTAAATTCTCGGTAATACTTGAATTCCTTAAATTTCCTGAAATCCTTTAACTTTCTTAAATTTTCTGAATTCTCTGGAATTCTCTTAATATTGTGAAATCCTTGATTTTTATAAAATCTTTGAATTTCCTGAATTCGTTGAAATTCTTTGAATTATATAAATTCCAACAATTCTCTAAATGTTGTGAATTCCTTCAATTCATCTTAATTCCTCTGAATTCCTGCATTATTTCCTAGTCCTCGGAATGCGGTTGTTTCTAGGAATTAAGGAAATTCCACAAATTCGAATAATTGGAAGAACTCTACGAATTCAAGGAATCAGGGAATTCCCCAAATTCCAATGACTTCAAAATAATGCAAGGAATTCAGTGAATTTAATCGACTGGAAGGAATTTAGAAGAATGGAAGGAATTCAGATAATTTAAAGAAATTTAGATAATCCACGGAATTCGGAGAAATTTCAGGATTTCAGAGAACTTAAGGGATTTCGAAGAGTTTAAAATATTTATGTAATTTAGAGAATTCAGGCAATTAAAGAAATTCAGGAAAATTTCCTGAATTCTAAGGACTTCAAACTAATACAAGAAATTTAGAGGAATTCAAAAGCTTTCCAGCAATTCAAAAGGATTAAAGTAATTTAGAGAAAATAGGGATTTCAGAGAATTTGGTTCAAATCTCCCCCTCCTACCCATTTGCCCTCTCCACCATTCCTTCCCTCTTTTATCCCTCATCTCATCTCGTCTCGAATCTCGTCTTGGGCATTGCCTCGAATCTCACCTCGAGCCTGATCTCGAATTTCGCCTCGAGCCTCGTCTCGAATATCGCCTCGAGCCTCTTCTCGAATATCGCCTCGAATCATGTCTCGAATCTGGTCTCGAATCTTGTATTTTTAAAATGACAAATGAATATTTTGCCATTTTTTCAGGTCGGAATTAACTATCAACCCCCAACCGTGGTACCAGGTGGTGACCTTGCAAAGGTCCAACGTGCCATTTGCATGTTAGCCAATACAACAGCCATCGCTGAAGCCTGGAGCCGCCTCAATCACAAATTCGACGTGATGTACTCGAAACGAGCCTTCGTTCATTGGTACGTCGGCGAAGGTATGGAAGAAGGCGAATTTTCCGAAGCCAGAGAAGATCTCGCAGCTTTAGAAAAAGATTACGAAGAAGTGGGTCTTGACTCGGTCGAAGGTGAAGGCGAAGGAGGCGAGGATTATTAATTATGCAAATTTACAATTTATTGAACCGCTTCTGATATTAAAAATCATTCGAAAAATTCAAAAGATTTTACTCGTATTAAGTTTGAGCATCTAATGCGCTACTTAGGTGGGAATTTCAAATTTCACTTATCTGTAAAATTCCATTCATGTCGAACTTATTGATCAGAATCTGATGCAGAGCGGCTACGAATTTTATTAGATGTACGAACGGTGCTGTATCTTGCAGAAATAAAAATATTATTTATCGGATAAAATAGAAACATTAATTCGAAGTTCAATTATCTTTTTAATAGCTGTAAAAATAACTCAAAAAATATTACTCGAAGAATTATTTATATGTGTACATACTTACGATTATTTCATTTAATTAGAATCAAAATTTTTTGGTTTAAAAAGAAAATAATTCTTAGTGCTAAGAAAAAGTTTGGAATAACTTGGAAATTACTTTTTATTTTACAGAAGTTTAAAAAATGTTAAGCAAAATTCGAAGGGTGTAAAAATTTCAAAATATTTTATAAATTTTCGGAAATCTTAAGTTTTAATATATTTTTATGCTCTTCAGAACTTCTAAAATTCCTAAATATCTTTTAAACTTATTAGAATTGTTCTTTAAATAATAAAAAATCTTTTTAAATTTTTTTAATTCACAGAAAATGTCCCAGATTTTTTTGATATTTTTGGAAATTTGTTTGGAACCTTCGAAAATCTACATGAAAAAAAAAATATTTTTGAAATCTTTCTCACTTTTTAACACAATTTCTTTACCAAAATTTAAGAACAAAAAATCATTATCAGATTTTTTTAAATTCTGAACAGTTTTAAAGAGACAAACTAATTTTGTTCAGACTCCCAGGAATATTGAAAATCTGGTATAAGATTTCAAATGTTCCAGATTTTTTACGACATGTTTAAAAAAAATTCAAAAATTATAATTATTCTTTTAAAATGAAACCCAAATCATTTAAAATTTTCCCACAAATTTTATTGTGGGTGATGGTAATTTTTTTTACGGGTACCGACAACAAAATTTAATTTAAAACAAAATGTAGAATTTTGAAGATTTCGAAAAAGTTCCTTTTTGTTAAATTTGAGAGGTTTTTAAAGAAAGAAACAATTTTCTAGGCAAATTTTAAATGATTTTTTTTAATAATTGGAAGAGAAAATAGAAAAATATTTCAAACGATTTCCTAAAATTCTGAAAAACGCTTCAAAAGATTTTAATGCAAAATTTTTCAAAATAATTTAAAACTTTGAAATATTTCAAAATATTTGATAAGTTTTCTGAAATCTTAAGTTTTAATATATTTTTATTCTCTTCAGAACGTCTAAAATCCCTAAACATCTTTTAAACTTATTAGAATTGTTCTTTAAATATTAAAAAATCTTTTTAAATTTTTTTAATTCACAGAAAATGTCCCAGATTTTTTTGTCATTTTTAGAAATTTGTTTGGAACCTTCCGAAATCTACATTAAAAAAACCATTTTTGCAATCTTTCTCAATTTTGCGCACAATTTCTTTACCAAATTTTATGAAGAAAAAATCCGTTACCGATAACAAAATTTAATTTAAAACAAAATGTAGAATTTTGAAGATTTCGAAAAAAGGTCATTTTTATTAAATTTGAGAGATTTTTAAAGAAAGAAACAATTTTCTAGGCAAATTTTAAATGATTTTTTAAAAATAATTTGAAGAGAAAATATAAAAACATTTCAAATGATTTCCTAAAATTCTGAAAAGCACTTCAAAAGATTTTAATGCAACATTTTTCAAAATAATTTAAAACTTTAAAATATTTCAAAACATTTTTAACAAAATGTTGATTTTGGAATATTCTGTACCAAAAACATAGAAACTTCATTAGAATTTTTTAAATGTTTCAAGAGAATAAAAAAGTTTTATTAAGATTTCTAGTTTTCAAGAAAATAAACCATTTTCAATTCAATTTTCAAAAATTAGGAAACATACTAATCATTTTTAAAGATATTTTAAAAGTTCAGCTTTTCAAGAATTTTTTGATTTTATATTTTGCAAAAAAAAAAATTAATTTACAAATATTTCAAAAGCTTTCTACAAATTTAACCAAAAAAATACTGGTAAATTCAAGGCCATTTTTTTAATTTTATTTTGAAAGGTGTTGATTAATCTAGTGGCTTTAAATTTTAATAATTTAATTCTAAGTTTTAACCTTTTATGGTTTTATTTTGTACTCTATTGTGTAAAGAGGCTTCAGAAATGTGAAGAATTTAAAATTGTTTTAAATATTAAAAATTCTAAATAGTTTTTTATTTAATTTGTAATTAATAATTAAAGCTAAATTAATTTGGATGTGCAGCAACATTTTTTCAGACTAAATAACATTTTCGATAACTTTTCAAAAGAAAAAAAATTATTTAATAATTTTATGTAAATTAAAAATTAGATTATTGATAAAATAATTAAAAATTGTAAGCATAAAAACACAAATAATAAGAAAAATAATTAATTATTATATTTAAATATTAAAACATATATGTAAGTATTTATTTCTAAATAAACGTACAATTCTTTTAACAGTCTTAATGTATTTTAATCTAATTCCCTCCATCTCTAGATGTTTCACTTTTTAAGTTCTGGTACCTGTTCCATAACCCACTTATAATAAAAATTTATATTATTAAATAAAATTGGATATCCTCCACACGGAATTAATCCAAACCAAGAAAATCCGACCAATTTTCCATTATAAACTGCAGGACTTCCAAAATCAGGAAGGCAGGGGCGATTTACTGCTTCGGTACAAAACATTTTGTTATTTTCCGTAATAGTAATTTTATCATCATCAGTATAATCTGTGTTGTTTTTGTAATAAGATTCCAGTCGCGAATTGCACTTTTCACTACTCATTATTTCCAGTGATGAACGTTGTAAAGGTTTCTGTAAATTGAATTCAAATTATTCAACTCAGGGTCGAACGGTCAACAGTGGATAATGAACCCACAGTGGATCATTAATTATTATTAGCACAAATATACGTATGAGGCCATTAAAAAACTCCGACACGATATTTTTAAGAATTTTTGAACCCCTGCGTTTCTTCGTAAAACTTTGAGTATCGCCTCGAGCCTCGTCTCGAGTCTCGTCTCGAGTCTCGTCTCGAGTCTCGTCTCGAGCCTCGTATCGAGCCTCTTCTCGAGTCTCATCTCGAGTATTGCCTAGAATTTATCTTCGGCTATAGCCTCGAACCTCGTCTCAAGCTTCGTCTCGAATCTCTTCTAGAAACGCGTTTCGAGCCTTGTATCGAATCTTGTCTCGAATTCTCTTTTTTTTAACAAATTATTTCTGTCCTCCCCTCCCCCTTCCATTCAATGGTGACATCGCGAATACGTACATTAAACCTACGTTTTATGGAGAAAAACAATGTCAAACAAAACAGGGAAAATAGGTTGATTTTTGAAGAAAATTGTTTCAAATAAAAATGATGAATTTTCTATCAAAAGAGATGATTTTTCAAATAAATAGTTGAATTTTCAACAACACAAAATTATTTTAGACCAAAAGGTGTCATTTATAATGAAACAGTCAAATCTTCAAGCCGAATAACAAATTTCCTAGAAAAATTGAATCTTGACTTCAATTTTTTAACAAATAGTGGAATTTTTAACCTAAAAATACGACTTTTTCAATACAGTTAAATATTATCAACCTCAATACTTGAATTTTCAACCAAATTGAATTTAAACCAAAAAAATGAATTTTGAACCAAATAGTTGAATTTTTAAGCCAAAGGTGAAAATTTAGAAGACAAATGAATTTAAAAAAATAAAATTTCGTTTTGATGAAAAATTAATTTATCAATCAAAAGGATGAATTTCCTACTAGAAAAAATTTAATTTTTAATAAAATATGAAGACATTTTAACAAAATAGTCCAATTTTTAATCAAATGTTTGATTTTTTTAACAAAGAAGAATAAACTTGAGCGAAATGGTTGAATTTTCAATTAAATGGGTAAATTTTTAACGAAAGAGTTGAAGATTTAAGAAAAAACATGGATTTTACCAAAAAGAAAATTGATTTTCTTCTAAAAACGGCAAATTTTCAACAAACAACATAAATTTTTTAATAAAAAAAATTAATTTTCAATAAAAGAATAACTTACATCTAAACAGTTTCTATCCAAAAAAACGAGTGTTCGCCAAAAACAGTTTAATTTTCAACAAATAAATTAAACTTTTTAAATAATTATTGAATTTTTAACACAGTAATTAAATTTATAACAAATATTTGAGTTTTCAGCAAAGAAGAGGACTTTTTAACAAAGTAATTGAATTTTAAAAAAATGATTACATTTTTAACCAAATATTTAAATTTTCGAACAAATAAGAATAATCATAAACTAAATAGTCGAATTTTATTCAAAAATATTAATTTTCAACTCAAAAGAAAAAATTCAGCAAATCACATGAATTTTCAACAAAATATTTGAATTTTCAACTGACAAAGATGAAAATTCAATCCAAAATAGAACGGTTCGGTTCTTGGTTTAATAAATTAATTAATTTTGAATCTAAAAAAATTAATTCTTAATCCAAAAAAATAAATAATACTAACCATTTTCTATTGAAAAAAAGTAATGTTCAACAAAACCGTTAAATTTTCAACAAATTAATTAACCTTTCAAGAAAGTTTTGTAGTTTATAAAAAAATAATTAAGTTTCTAACAAAATAGTTGAATTTTCAATTTAAAAAAGATTAATTCTAAAAAATAAAGGTAATAGTATAAATTTCAACACCAACATTTTTTAATTTAAATTTAAGAAGAAACTGTTTAATTTAATTTTTAATTTCAACCAAAAAGATGGATCTTCAACTATGAAGATTAATTTTGTACCAAAAAGGACGAATTTTCAACAAAATAGACGAATTTCTGATCAAATGGTTGAATTTTCAAATAAAAAAAGAAAAAAAAACTAACAACTAAACATTTTTTATCTAAGAAGACAAAGGTTTAACAACAAATTTTATTTTCAACAATTTAATTAAACTTTCAACAAACTTATGGAATTTTAAACAAAATAGTTGACTTTTTAGCGAAGCCAATGACTTTAACAAAAAAGTTGAATTTTTAATCAAATAGTTTACATTTATAACCAAATATTAGAATTTTGAAAAAAAGAAGGAATTTTCAATAAAATATATAATTTACAACAGAATAGGTGAGTTTTCAAATAAAATGCTTAATCTGAAAAAGAAAATGAATGACAATAAAAAATTTCCAACTAAATTTTTGAGAATTCAAACCAAAATTTTTGTGCGGAAATAAAAGAATTCAATTTTCAGTTGAAAACAATTTTTTTTAACACAAAAAAGGATACAAATTTTCAAAAAAACAGTGCAATTTTCCGTCAAACAGATGGATCTTTAACTAATAAAAAGAATTTTTAATAAACTAGTTCATCTTTTAAACAAAAAGTTAAATTTTCAGTCAAGTAAATGAATTTTCTACCAAAAACGACAAATTTACGACAAAATATATAAATTTTTAAATAAATGATTGAATTTTCAAACAAAAAAGAACAATTTTTAACAACATTTTATTTTTAACTAATAACAATTATTTTTGATGTAAATCTTCAACATTCAACCTAATAATTGAATTTTTAGCCAAAAAGAAATAATTTGCAAAAAAATAGTTTAAAGTTCAACCAATAAAATGAATGTTTAAAAAATTAATTTGACTTTAACTTAATAGTCGAATTTTCAACCAAAAAAGATGAATTCTCAAAGAAAAAATGAATTAATCTTTTTCCAACTAAAAACTATCAATTTTCAACCAAAAATAGAATAGTTAAATTTTCAGTTAAAAACAATAGTTTCCAATAAAAAAAACGCATTTTTAGCAAAATAGTAAAAAAAAAAAATTTCGAGCTTCATGCGGATATTCCAGAATACAGAATACGCCCGTCAAAAAAAAATTGAATATTTTCAAGTATTTCCAAAAAAGGTTATTCACATATTTATATTTTCCATTTGTGATGTCACATTCTGTGTTAACCCCCCCCCCCTGACGGAGTTTTTTAATGGCCACTAAAATAATTAACTCTGAAGAATTAATAATAATTAGAAATAATTCACCAATTATTAATAATTATATTAATTATATTAATATCAGAACAAAAACTTACCTTTTCATCATTGGAGCGGTCAGAAAAATAGATGTTCGTGTAATGAAAAACTTTAACTTTGTTCCCAGGTTTTAATTTCTTATTAGGCTCCGCCAATGAAATTGGTTTTTGTTTATCTCCGAAAACAATTGGTTTTTTCAGCTATGCAGAAAATATAGAATTTAGATTATATAGTTCAGATTAATTTTTTTTCGTATTTCATAAACAATGTTATTAACGTACTTTAATAAGTGCCACTTGCGTATAATTTGTATCCGTTTTTGCAGTCGATTCTTGTGAAATAATATAATCTACTACATGTTCCTGGCCATTGGAATGTAAAACATCTACACCTGTCCAAACTGTAACATTACTACCTGGTGTCCTGTTAAATTATTTTTTTGAGAATATTAGAAAATTGTCAAGCAGTTAATCGCAAAATAAATAAATAAATAATCTTAAATTTCATACGTTAGGTAACCATTTATAGAAAGAAGCCAGTATTCCGAAATTATACTCGCCAGGTACCAAGTCTTTTTACTGTTCTTTTCCAATACTACAGCCTGAAAAATTAATAAAAAATAATGTGGCATTCTTACGGCAATTTTTTTAATTTTCACATTATTCTACTTACTACGAAGGGCGCATCTTCAATTTTTATCGCATTTTCTATGGAATTTTTTGCGATTGAAACTCCATCTTCAAAAAAAAAAAGAATATTATTTTTTAAGAAGAAAGGTTTTTCTGATAAATTTGTCACGTCCAAGACTTTTATAATATTAATTATTATTTCCAGCAATTGGATTATAATTATAAAACATTGGTCTTTGATAATGCGCTCACTGCGCTCTTTAGCTGAACCAGTGAAATTGTCACTGGTTAAATCAGTATTTTGAATATTCACTGGTAAACCAGTGATTTTTTCACTTTGACTGGTTGAACCAGTAAGTGGCTTAATGGCACTTCTGTACAATTTTATGGGTTTCATATTAATTTCTAAAATAATTAACAGCATAATTATTATTTTTTATTAACAGAATGAATCATAATAAATTAATGAATACAATAAATGATAATTAATTAAGAGAATAAATAGAGAAAATAATTCAATTCAATTAATAAGACAGCTTAGTCACTTAAAACGAAATTGAGTGGCAATGAATTAAAAATGTTCCCTTTGGAAATGATTAAATTTTAAATAATTGCATTTTGAATACCTACTTCTTGCATGATTTTATTGATTACCGAAAATTTATTTTCCCAGATTAATTTGAAAAGTGACTTGTTAAATTACAAAGTTAATTTTAAAATATTCACTTATTAGTGATCTTTCGGAAATTTTCAATTAAACTTCAATTTTGAATTTTTGAAAGATGTGAATTTTTTTAATTTAAAAGATATAAATGTGATGTTGTACCATTTTTCATCAATTCAAAAAGAAAAATTTAAATCCTAAACGTTCTAAATTTAGAAATAGTCGACTTTTAATTTATAAAATTGAATATTTTTTAAATTTAAATGCGTATTATACTTAAGAATTTGACAGTTAAATTTTTTGAAAAATTCGTGTGTTGAAAATTAAATTGTTACAAATATTAGCAAATTCGTCTCTGTAATATGTCACTGTTGAATTTACAACAATTAAATTTTCGAAAAAAAGATTAATTTTTAACCAAGACGATTCATTTGCGACCAAAAAAGATAATATTATTTTAATTTTTATTATATTATTATATCATTTTTAAATATATTTATTATATTATATCATTCTAATTATTTATTAGATAATACCAGAGTTTTACTGCACTATTTTTAGAAAATAGCCGGTATACTAAAAAAAACTCCCGAATTCTTGGCTGTTTTTTCACAGCACCTAAGTAGGGCACAAATAACCGTCGTGGAAACAAAAAATTACAAAATGAATATAATACACCCTAGCGGACCGAGTGCACGGAAAGGATACTCTATAGCGTATCCTTATAGTATCCACATAGTATCCCTTCTATTATAATGCATAAAAAACTTTTTAAAAACATCAAGATCAACTTTTATTTTGGTGAAATTCGGATTCTATTCAGATTTCCGTTCACTCGGTCCGCTAGGGGCGCGTCGTTTATATTTTTCCGAAAGACATCAAAAAGTCATCTTTAAGATAACTTAAAAAGTTAACCCAAAAATAATTGTCTTACAGAGGTACTTTAAAAACAATTTTACGATGAGACCAAACATATCCTAGTAAATGTATTAAATCTGATAACTAAAAGTCATCTTGTTTTAGTTAACCTTTATTGGGGAAAAACTAGTGCCCTGAAAAATGACAACAAATCGTCTTGTGGAAAAAATCGAAGACTCAAAATCCCTTCCAAATTTACTTTATGCGTTTCAAAATATTTTACAATATGATTTAAAGTTTTAATTCTGTCTGGTAACAACAAATGAGGTAAGGATAATTATAAATTCATAATGTGCTTGCAATTTTATTGATGCTTCTTTTACAATATTAATATTTTCTCAATCTAACCTATCAATTATGTTAAAGTCTTTAAGCTATAAGAGTGAGTACAATGTATAAGTTGTACTCATATTTGTAATACATTTTTTACTTGTAAAAACTAATTAATTTAAGAACTTAAAAATAGATTCATAAATTATTGTTATTTGTGCTACAGATTATTTGTACTACAGATTTTCGATTGAAAATAAGTTAGGAAATAAAGAAAGTGTCGGTAAGGTAGGAATCTGGTCCCGTGACCCACTCGTCACATGGCCTTAAAGACCCCACTGAGTCCCCCTTCGGTTGCTTTTTAAAAAACTAAAAAAAAACAGCAAGATCGACTTTTAAATTGTTTAAATTCTAATTCTACGTTAAAATTTCCATTAGAAACTCACGGAATAATCGTAATACTTTTTCTTACAGCGTTAACAACTTTAAAAAGTAAAATACCTGTCATTTAAATAGGCCGAAGGCAGCTTCAAGTGCATCTTCTTTTAGTAACAGCTAACACGCGTTCCGTCGGTAACTTTAAGAATTTTGTCTGGATTCTAGCGCCACGCAGCGGAAACCTCAGACAACAACGCTGCGATGCAAGTGACAGTAGTCAAGCAGTGTCCTTGAGGTTATGAGACGAGATTTTTACAATCTACTTCCTAACTTAAAATACTGGCTTCGTTTTTCACGTTAAGTTAAATATTACATATATTTATTTACATTTATTCGCCAATTTTGAATTTTATGTTTAAACTTCGCGCGCAACATACAACTTGAGCTATTATGGATGCGTTTGAAGTCACCTTCAGCAGGAGTTATTGACATTTTTTTTTAAATGTTAATGCTGCAAAAAAAGTATTGCCATTACTCCGTGAGTTTCAATTTAAAATTTGGTCTTACTGTTTTTTTAGTTTTTTAAGAATGCACCGAAGGGGGCTCAGTGGCGTCTTTAAGGGTACTTTGTAGAGGCTCCTTTCGGTTCCTTCGGTCCGCCAGGGCAGCTGGAGGATCTACTGGATCTGAGTTTGATTGCTTATACAACATTTTAACAATTTTATATTATAATTATTTTTGAAATGTACTAAAAATATAATGTAATATCCTGTATTATTTATTAGAATCAAATTTGGATATTTGCTTCAAATAATAAATTTATATTTATAGTTATTTACTTAGAAAACTTTTAATAAAATCGGGACGAATAAGCAAAATTATTTTAATAAAGTGAGATTTCAAATTATTCAAAATAATTTTGTTTATTTTTACCGATTTTATTTAACATTTTCGATTTCTTTTTTTTTTAAACCTGTCTAATCCGTAAATTAGACATCTGTAAGTCTTCTTTTCTAATTCTCCGTTTCCATTATCATCTTTACGAACAATTCACCTTAATCTTCCTTTTAGTTGTGAAGAACTTTTTGAAAATATCAATACAAAAACTGATTTGTTAGGCCTCCAGTCCATGCACCAGAACGACCGGATCTCGGAATGGTCGGAATGAGGCGCTGACCAATCAGAAACGTTACGCGGAAACAGTGTCGTTCTCGCACCGAACTGAGCCGAACTGAATCGAATTCAGCCGAAGTGCTCGAAATTTTTAAGTTCGCGCCAAAAGGCATTGCGTTCATTTCCAAAGTTACCCGGTAAGAAGGCTTGCATTAAAAAGTATTGAAAAATTT
>JAWWLR010000092.1:9623206-9635882 GCA_035041075.1 Acraspis erinacei | reverse complement strand
ACAAATACTGAGTCTAAAAGCTCTTAAATTTCTTCTAGTTTGGATACTATTTATTCTTTTTTAGTGTAAAAAGACTGGGGGAATCCAAAATTTAAGGTTCTAGTTTATTCCAACAACTCTTTCAGGGTTATTTTTCATGTGTTTAAAAAATTTGGATTTTTTTAAATACTCGATTCCAGAAAAATTCCCATTCTGATTTTCTTTATACTTCTTTATTTTATACTTGAAAGTAAATCTTAATAACATTTTTGTATTATATAAAATATTGTGATCTAAATTCTGTTTCGAAATTTGAGGAAACCATTCAAAAAAAATTTTAATCATTTCCAATTTTCTCTTAAAACTAATTTTAAAATAATAATAAATCATTTTTTATTTTCCCAGGAATCTTCAGAATTTGTTGTATCACGCCACCATCAAAAGTGCGATTTTAGGTACTGTAAACGATATCTAAAATAGCATAACTTTGGCATGTCGACGTACACTTGCGCTAACAGGTGGCATCAAAAATAATGTGTGACTTGTTCTTTTTCTCGAGAATTGAATTAAACTGGATTGGCTTGGATTGGAATGGATTGATTTGAATTGGATTGGATCAAATTAGATGAATCGGATTGAATTGAAATAAATTGAATTGGATTTGATTGGAATTGACTGGATTGAATTGGATTGAGTTGCATTGCAATAGTTGGAATGGATTGAATTTGAATGGAACGGGAATGCAATATTATAAAAATTAGACCAAATTAGAATAATGTGATAGGATCAAATTAAGTTAATTGTATTGAGTCGGAATGAATTGGATTGAAATGGATTTGATTGGATTTGGATGCACTGTATTGTATCATATTGGATTGAATTGACTTGGATTGGAATGGATTTGATTGAAATAGATTGGATTAAATTGGAATGGAATTAACTGACTTAAATTGGATTGAAATGAATTGGATTGAAATGAATTGGATTGAAATGAATTGGATTGAATTGGATATCATTGTAATTTATTAAATTGGATTGAATTAGATTGAATAGGATTAGAATGGAATGAGTTGGATTGGACTGAATCGTATTAAATTCGATTGGAATTAATTAGAATGGAATAGATTAATTGGATTGAATTAGAATCAAGTAGATTTGATTAAACTGGAATTAATTCGATTCGAATAGGTTGGAATAGTTTTAATTAAATTGGATTGGAATGGATAAGATTGCATTGAATTAGATTGAAATGGAATGGTTTGCATTGAATTTGGCTGGATTGAATTTGATCGGAATAGATTCGATTAGAATGAATTAAATTGCTTTGAATTGGTTTGAATTTGATTGGATTGCATTTACTTGGATTGAATTAGATTGAAATGGAATGGTTTAGATTTAATTTTATTGGATTAAATTCGATCGCATTAAATTGGATTAGAATGAATTTGATTGGATTGCATTCACTTGGATTGGAATGAATTAAATTGAATTGGAGTCGATTGAATTGGATTGGAATATATTAGATGCAATTGGATTAGAATGGGTTTAATTTGATTGGGTTGGTATGGATTTGATTAGGATGAATTTAATTTTATTGGAATGGGTTAGATTAAATTTAATTGCATTGGAATAGATTGAATTGCATTGGATTAGGTCAAATTAGGTTATTCGAATTTAAATGGAATGAGTTGGATTTTATTGGCCTTGATTGGATTGAATTGGAATGGAGTCAATTGGATTAGAATGGATTGAGTTTGATGGGATTGGATTGGGATAGATTGCATTGATTAGGATTGGACTGAATTAGATTGGATTGAAAATGAATGGATTGTATTAGATTGAAATGGAATAGATTGGATTGAATTGGATTTGATTGGAATATATTGAAATAATTGGATTGGAATGGGTTCGATTGAATTTGACCGGATTGAATTCGATTGGAAATAATTGGTTTGATTTGCATTGCATTAGATTGGATTGAATTGACTGGGATTGAATTAGATTGGATTGGATTAAACTGGAATGGGTTATATTTAATTGGATTAGAATGTATTGAATTTGATTGGACTGAGTTGTAATTAATTGGATTGGAATGGATGAGATTGAAATGGAATGCATCAATTATGATTGTATTGGAATTAATTGGATTGCATTGAATTGAATGCATTGAATTGAATAGATTTGAATGGATTGGATTGAATTGGAATGGAATAGATTGGAGTAGATAAAATCAGATTGATCGGATTGAATTGGAATGGATTTGATTGAATTGGAATAGATTTAATTAAATTGGACTGAAATGGATTCGATTGAATTGGAATAGATGTAATTCAATTGGATTGGAATGAATTAGATTGGGTTAAAACGGAATGGATTGGAATTGGATTTGATTGAAGTGGACTAGATTGGATTGAATTAAATTGGATTGGATGGATTGGATTGGATGGATTTGATTGGAGTGAATCGATAGTATTGGATCAGATTGAATTTAATTGGAATGGATTTGATTAAATTAGATTGTATTCAATTGGACTGGAATGGATTGAATTTGGTTGGAATAGATTGGATTTCATTGGTTTAAGATTGGAATTGATTGGCACGAATTCAGTTGGATTATATTGGATAGGAATGGATGGAATTGGATTTGATTGAAATGGACTAAATTAGATTGAATTAAATTGATTGAAATGGATTGGATGGATTTGAGTTGGGTGAAATCGATAGTATTGAATCAGATTGCATTGAATTTAATTGGAATGGATTTCATTAAATTAAATTGTATTGAATTGGACTGGAATCGACTGAATTGGGTTGGAATGGATTGGATTATGTTAGATTGAATTTTATTCGATTGAAATGGATTAAATTGGATTGGAATGGATTGGATTTAATTTAATTGGAATGGATTGAATTGGCTTAAGATTGGAATAGATTGGTATGGATTGAAATGGATTGGGTCGAATTGGACTAAGTTGGATTGGATCGCATTAACTTTGATTGTATTGAATTATATTGGATTGAATTATAATTGTTAGAATGGGATTGGAATGGATTGGATGGAATTGGCAAGGATTGAATTGGATTAAATTCTATTAGAATGGATTGAATTGGATTGCATTAACTTTGATATGATTGAATTATATTGAATTGGATTGAAAGGGATTGTATTATATTAGATTGATTGAAATGGATTGAATTGGAATGGAATTAATTTGATTGTAATGAATTGGATTGAATTTGATTGGATTGCATTGGCTTGGATTACATTGTATTGGATTGGATTGAATTTGATTGAAGTGGACTGGATTGAATATGCAAGGATTGAATTGGATTGGAATAGATTGGATTGAATTTCATTGAATTGGATTGTATTGGCTTGGATAGGATTGAATTATATTAGATTGCATTGAATTTGATTTAATGAATTGCACTGCATTTTATTGGATTGCATTGGCTTGGATAGGATTGAATTATATTGGATTGGATTGAAATTGATTGGATAATATTAGATTAATTGAATTGCATTGAATTGCAATGGATTGAATTTGATTGTAATAAATTGGATTGAATTTGATTGCATTGCATTGGCTTGGATTACATTTTATTGGATTGGATTGAATTGAATTTGATTGAAATTTATTGGACTGAATTGGCAAGGATTGAATTGGATTAGAATGGATTGGATTATATTAGATTGAATTGGAATGCATTGAATTTTATTGTAATGAATTGGATTGAATTTGATTGGATGGCATTGGCATGGATAGGACTGAATTTATTAGATTGGATTGAATTTGATTGAGATGGATTGGATTGAATTGGCAAGGATTGAACTGAATTAAATTGGAATGGATTGGACTGAATTTAATTAGATTGGAATTGATTGAATTGGACTGCATTAACTTTGATATGATTGAATTATATTATGTTGCATTGTAATGAATCTGATTGGATTGCATTGGCTTGGATATGATTGCATTTGATTGAAATGGATTGGATTGAATTTGATTGAATTTCATTGGCTTGGATAGGATTGAATTATATTGGATTGGATTGAAATGGATTGGATTATATTAGATTGATTGAATTGTATTGAATTGGAATTGATTGAATTTGATTGTAATGATTTGGATTGAATTTGATTGCATTTCACTGGATTGGATAGGATTGAATTGGACTAAACTGGATTGGAATGGATTGGATTGAATTTGATTGTAATTGATTGAATTGGACTGCATTGACTTTGATATGACTCAATTATATTGGATTGGATTGAAATGGATTGGTTTATATTATATTGAATTGGAATGGATTGAATTGGATTGAATTTGAATCGATGGCATTGGATTATATGAGAATTATTGGAATGGACTGAATTGGCATGGATCGGATTGGATTAAATTGGATTGGAATAGCTTGAATTGGAATAAATTGAATTGGACTGGATTGGATTCCCTCTCGGGTTTTTAGATTAGGACCCTCGTCCAAAAAAGTGCCACCTAGGTTACTTCTATCATAAAAAAAAACTATTTTTTTAAAAACATGAAAAAGAACACTCAAAAAGTTTCCAAACTAAAGAAAGTAGAATAACTTTCTAACCAATTTTTTTTTCTAAAAATAAATCTTTGGCTTGTGTGAGTCCGGCATGGAATCCATCATATTTAGTTAGCATAAAATGAAAATTATTTTAAAAATCGACTCGAATACTAACAACAGCAAGTCCATCCTCGATCGAATATTTATTTTCAAGCGCGTCCAAATCTGGCAAAATGTGCATGCAATTGATGCAACAGTAGGTGAAGAAATCCAGAACTATAATCTTCCCAACGAGATGCTTGTGTACTGATAATTCTTCAGAAACATTGAACCACTCCAAGCCTGATAAAATAACAATCAAATAATTATACAGTTAAATCTCTCCATTTTCATTCCCTTCTCGAGAAGTCTATTTCCTTTTAAATAATTCGACTCTATATTTATTTCCCAATCAATAATTAACTTTTATTTTTTATATTTATCTCTTACTTTTATTTATCAGTCTTCAGTTATCAGAGTTACAGTTATCAAACTTACTTACATCTAATATTAATCCAAAAAGAAAATTGCGCTCAATTTTCCTACTAAAATCTAAAAATTAGGACGGGTCAAAAATATAATTTTTTCTCCTTTATTTTTTTTTTTTTTTTTTTTGGTCAACATTAAAGAGAAATTAAAAAAGTAATTTGAAAATTTAGGGCTTTTAGAAGTTTGGAAGAAGTATACAAATATTTAGTAATTTTTTTAAAGGCCTAAAATCTTTCCTAATATTTTTTTTATTTTCTTCAAAACTTTATTTTTCAAAGCAAAAAATTATTTTGAAATTTTCTGAAGCTAAAAATTATTATGGAATCTTTTTCAAATCTTTCACATATCTCTGGAATTAACTGGAATTCAACAAAAAAAATAAATCTTGAAAAATTAAAAAAATTTCTTTAGTCTTCTAAGCTCTTTACCGAAATTTTAGGAAATTATTTGAAATCTTCTCTAATCTTTTCTTAAAACTTAATTCTTCAAAAGAACAAATTATTTCAAATTTTCCGAGGAATTTTCGGAAATAAAATCTTTTCAAGTTTAAAAATTATTTTTGAATCTTTTGAAATCTTCTACATATCTCTTGAAATTAATCGAATTTTTAAACAAAATTTTTATTTTGCCAAATTGAAACATTTGACTTTTTCAAAATTTTAGGAAATTGCTTGAAAATTGTTCAAATCTATCTATCTATCTATACAAGTTTTAATTTTTTTTTAAATCGTGTAAAAACCTTTTTAATTCCTGAAAATCGTTTAAACTGACTCAAATTTTTCTAAAATTTGAGAAAAATTATTCAAAATTACAAAAATGGCCACAAATTATAGACATTTTAAAAAAATTGAAATATTTTTTTATTTTCTTTATGAATTCTTTTATTTTTAATTATTTCAAAATTTCCCAGAATTTGAAGAACATTTTCAGTCGTAATTTTAGTAAATCATTTGAAATCTTTTCTAATTTTTTCTTAAAACTTAATTAATTAAAATAAAATCATTAAAAATTTTCGCCCGAAAATTGAAATATTTTTTTAATTTCTTTAAAACTTAATTGTTCAAAACACAAAATAATTTCAAACTTTCCCAGGAATTTTTGGAACATTATTTTTGAATCTTTTGAAATATTCTACATATTTCTTGAAATTATCCGAATTTTTAAACCATATTTTTATTTTGCCAAATTGAAACATTTGGCCTTTTCAAAATTTTAGGAAATCGTTTGAAATTGCTTGAAATTTGTTCAAATTTTGTCTTAAAATTCATTTTTTGAAAATAAAAAACCAGTAAAAAATATCCCACAAATTTCAAGAAAATTCTCTTTTAAATAAATCTTTTGAATTTTTTAAAAAACTTTTTTAATATTCTCATAAAGTTTATTTTTCAAAATAAAAAATCATTCTAATTTTTCCTAGGAATATAAAGAAAATGTTTGTATGCTCTTGAAAAATTTCGAAATTCTTAAAAAACTTTTTCCAAAATCTACGTTTCTTTTTTTTAAATATATACAAGTTTTAATTTTTTTAAATCGTTTAAAAACCTTCTTAATTCCTGAAAATATTTTTAACTCAATCAAATTTTTCTTAAATTTGTGCAAAATTATTCAAAATTACAAAAATGACCATAAATCATACACATTTTTAAAAAAAATTTGAAATTTTCGTTAATTTTCTTTATAAATTCATTTTTTTAAATAAAAAATTATTTCCAAAATAAAAAATCATTTTAATTTTCCCTACGGAAATAAATAAAATATTTTTATTCTCTTGAAATCTTTCAAAATTGTTAAAAAGCTTTTTCCTAATTTTTTAAAATATATACAATTTGTTTCAAAAATTTAGGAAATAATTTTTAATCTTTTAAAATATTTTTTCAATATTTTCTTATACTTAAATTTAAAAATTATTCAAAAATAGAAAAATGAACTGAAATCTTGCACAGTTCTATAAAATATTAAAAAGTTTTTAAATATTTTCTTCATGAATTCATTTTTTTAAATAAAAAATTATTTCCAAATTTCCAAGAATTTTAAGAACATTTTTCAATCGTAATTTTAGGAAATCATTTGAAATGGTTTCAAATATTTTTCAAAATAAAAAATCATTTTAATTTTCCCTACGGATATAAATAAAATATTTTTATTCTCTTGAAATCTTTCAAAATTCTTAAAAAGCTTTTTTTTACTCTACATTTATTTAATTTCTTAAAATCTATACAATTTTGCTTTAAAATTTGTTTAAAAAATTTAGGAAATAATTTTTAATCTATTAAAATATTTTTTCAATTTTTTCTTATACTTATATTAAATAATTATTCAAAAATAGAAAAATGGATTGAAATCTTGCACATTTTTAGAAAATGTTAAAAATATTTTGAAATATTTTCTTTATGAATTCATTTTTAAAACAACAAATTATTTTGCAATTTCCCAGCAATTTTAAGAACATTTTTTATTCGAGATTTTAGAAAATCATTTAAAACTGTTTCAAATATTTTTCAAAAAAAAAATTTTAATTTTCCCTAGGGATATAAATAAAATGTTTTTATTCTCTTAAAATCTTTCATAATTCATAAAAAGCTTTTTTTTTAATCTATATTTTTTAATTTTTTTAAATATATAAAATTTTGCTTTAAAACTTGTTTCAAAAATTTAGGAAATAATTTTTAAGCTGTTAAAATATTTTTTTCAATTTTTTCTTATACTTAAATTAAATAATTATTCAAAAATAGAAAAATGGACTGAAATCTTGCACATTTTTAGAAAATTTTAAAAACGTTTTGAAATATTTTCTTTATGAATTCATTTTTTAAAACAAAAAATTATTTTTAAATTTCCCAGCAATTTAAGAACATTTTTTATTCGACATTTTAGAAAATAATTTAAAATCTTTTGAAATGTTTTTCAATTTTTTCTTATAATTCAATTAAAATAAATAAAAAATAATACTCTTGAAACCTTTTAAAAATTTTGAAAAATATTCACATTTTCATCATTATTTTTAAAACTTTTATATATGTTTTAACATATTCGAATGATTTCAAACATTTTGTAATCTTCTACACTCAGTTTCGAAATTTTAGGAAATTATTTAAAATATTTTTCAACTTTTTTTCAATTTTCTCTTAAAATAAATTATAAAAAAAATATTTTGAGTTTTCCCAGGAAATTTAGGAATTTTTTTTGTGTGACACCCTTCAAAATTAAATTTTTCTACAAAAAATCCAAAAATTAAAAAAAGTTTCTTTAAATCTTCCAGATTCTTCGTCGACTCATTATACAAATTTTAAAACCTAAAATTACTATTTAAAAAAAATCTAAACAATTACAAAATTTTCCAGAAATAAAAAAAAATCTTTTTAAAAATCTAAAATCTTTCAAAATTATTAAACATCTTCTAAATTTTGTTTGAATTCTTAAAAAAAGTTTTTGCAAATAATTTTATTTTTCTTGTCTAAAAATGTGATAAAAATTTTAACTAAATAATTTTTTTATTTCGAAAAATAAATTTGAAGTAAAAATAGCAAAAAGAAAATTTTAAATGATTTCCTAAAATTCGAGAAAGAATGTAGAATATTTTAAAGCAAATTTCTTCAATTTTGCAAGATTAAAAAATTTGAGAAAAACTTTTTTCAGATACTATATTTTCCTAAATCGTTTACGCCTAAATAATATTTAAAAAATACGTAAGCCTCAAAATTCTATTCATTTTCTAATTTTCTCGTTAATTTTTCTGAAAAATGGTCGACAACACAAAAAAAGTCAAAGAATCGAGAACTCTTTCCAACTTTTTCTATGTTTCTTTTACCTATATGACAACAACAAAATTATTTTAAAATCATACCCGAAAAATCAACTCGATCAAAAAAAAAATACTATTTTCGACTCGCCCTCCTAAAAATACTCAAAACTTTTGCTTTCTCTCCGCGAAAACATAAAAATAAAAAATAAATCATTCGTCAGTGGTGGGCAAATTAAATTCTTGATGAAGACTCGCAATAGTGACTTCCCTCATCGTGGCCAGAGCGCTCAAAACGACTTGAGTTGCGTCTTTAATATTATTATATTCATGAAGATAATTCATCGCTGTCTGTTTCGAAGGAGCCGAATCCAATTCCGTTTTTAATTTTGAAAGTTCATCGTCCAATTCCTCCTCCAGTTTCACCAATTTAAAATACTCATCCTGCTCTCTTTCGTTTAAAGGATTTTCTTCACTGTTTTTTACCCTCGGCGACAAATTCGAAACAAATTCCTTGACTTCTTTCGACTCGAGATCTTGTAGCTTTTTTTGAATTATTTCCGGGATCAACATCGGAGGCTCATCGTCGATTGTCGAATAATCCTTGTCCTCATTATCCGTCTCCGGAGTTAATTCGGGAGGAGCAGATTCAGATTTTTGTTCTTCAATTGAAGAATTATTGACTGTATCCTCGGATAATCGAAGTCTCATGGAAGCCTCGATTTCCTCCTCGGCTTGTTTCGTATTTTCCGAAGTCGACGTCATTTAGCACCTATGATTAATTTGACAAAATAATGCGTATTTTTCCACATTCTTCCGCTCTGTTTTTTTTTAATTCGGAGGGCCCTCAAGAAAAAATATTATAAGAAATTCAGTATAGTTTCCAGAAATGTTTTGATAGACAAATTTTCAATTATATTCATTTATTTAAAACAAAAAATGTTGCTTTTTTCAACAAAATACATGAATTTTTATATAATTATGAAACTTCAACAAAAAAGTTAAATTTTTAAACAAAAAAATTTCCAAGAAAATTGTAAATAGTTAAATTTTTGACCAAAAAGATGAATTTTTCACCATAAATACCAAAGATAATTTTTCAAGGAAAAAGTTGAATCTTCGAACTAAAATCGATTTTTTTAGAAGACAGTTACATTTTCAACTTAAACTTTAATTTAAAAAATACGAATCTATAATCCAACAGGGCTAATTTTCCAGAAATTGGTTAAATTTTCGACCAAAAAAGATGATTTTTGAATAAAATAATTGAATTTTCAAACAAAGAAGACGACTTTTTAACAAAAAATTTGAATTTTTAACGAAATTATTAAATTTTCAACAAAACCGCCGCATTTTTTACCAAGTAGTTAAATATTCAAAAAGAAAATAGTTTAAAAAAGAAAACAGTAAACTTTTTTACCAAAAAATATCACTTTTTAACCAAATAGTGGAATTTTTAAATATTAAATATATTTTTTAACAAAATAGTTGAATCTTGAAACACAAAAGAGGCATTTTTTTACAAAATAGACAAATTTTGAATCCAAAGGGACTAATGTACAACAATATAGTTAAATTTTGGACCAAAAAAAGATCATAAAAGATGAATAATCAATCAAAAACACGAATTTCCACAAAACTATTGAATTTGTACCAAAAAGATGATCTATTTAACATAATATTTAAAATTTGATTGAATTGCATTTGCAACCAATTTTGGTTTATTTTAAATCCAGAAACAGTTGGAATTAATCCATATAGAAGCTTTCTATATTTTGAAACAAGAAAGATTTTTCATTTAAAAGATAAAAGAATGTCAACCAAATTGTTTAATTTCTAAAACAAAAAAGCGAATTCTCTGTAAAACGGTGGAATTTTCAACCCGAGAGTTTTAATTTTCAACTACAATCTGCTTTCAGCACATATTTCACCAAATTGTTGAATTTTCAATAAAAAAGTTACATTTCTAATCCAAAAAAATTAATTTTTTACTACAATGATGAATCTTCAATAAAAAAAAAGAATTTTTAATTAAATATTTCAAGTTTCGGCCAAAAAAGACGAATTTTCAACGAAAAAAAAGATCAGTTTTCTGATAAATAATTAGTTTTTGATTTTAAAAACGAATTTTCCAAAAAAATACTTCAATTTGTAACCAAAAAAATTAAATTTTTACTAAATTCATTAATTTTCAATCATTTTTCAACCAAAAATGATATAGTTATATTTTTCGTTAAGAAAATTGCTGATAAAAAACTAATTTTTAAGAATATAGTTAATTTTTTAACAAAAGAAATAATCTTTCAACAAAATAGATGAATTTTCAAATAAGAGAGATAAATTTTTAACAAAAAATGGCTCCTTTTCCAGCTCCCACTATTTTTATTTAAAAAAGCCGGGCGAGTTTTCAACAAAATATTTAATATTATACCAAATCGTAAAATTTACAACTCAAAATTTAAAATTTTCAATTATATTCAGATATTTAAAACAAAAAATTGTCTTTTCTACAATAAAATATGACTCAATCCATAAAGATAATATTTATAAGAAATAAAAAATTTTAATATCAAAGACGAATTTTGAAAAAATAAGGATTTTTTTACTTAAGAAAGAAATAAAGGTTTATCAAACTAAAATATGATTTTTGAGCAAAAATATTAATTTTACAGGAAATTGATGCAGTTCTGCCTAAAAAACATGAAATTTTTAACCAAAAATATTTTTTTGACTAAAAAAGGAGCCAAATAATTTTTATTCAATTATAATTTTAATAAAAAAAAAGGAGATAAATTTTCAACCAAAGAGATGAATTTTTAATTTTTAACCAAAAAGTTACATTTTCATTTAAAAAATGATATTTGAATTTACTGTTAAAAAAATTTCAATTGACTTTCTAAGATCAAAATATGAATTTTTAAGCAAGAAATAAGTTTCCACAAAAAATTGAATTTTTAATCCAAAAAGACGAATTTTTTTCAATAAAAAATGATGAAAATGTAACAAAATAGTTGAATTCTCTATCAAATAGTTGCATTTTATATTTTATCGAAGAAAGATTAAATTTGTACTAAAAAAATGAATTTTTAATTAAAAAACGACACATTTTTTTAAAAGTTAAACAACTTTTTCTTAAATTTGTGCAAAATTATTCGAAATTACAAAACTGGCCACAAATCATACACAATTAAAAAAAAATTTTGAAATATTTATACAATTTTCTTTATGGAATCCTTTCTTTTTTAACTACTTCAAAATGTCCCAGAATTCTATGAACATTTTTCAGTCGTAATTTTAGGAAATCATTTGAAATAGTTTCAAATATTTTTCAAAATAAAAAATCATCTTAATTTTTCCTAGAGATATAAATAAAATGTTTTTATTCTCTTGAAATCTTTCAAAATTCTTGAAAAGCTTTTTTTTTAATCTACATTTTTTTTATTTTTTTACATCTTTACAAGTTTTAATTACTTTTGAATCGTTTTAAAACTTCTAAATATCTCTTAAACTTATTCGAATTTTTTCTAAAACTTTGTGTGATAACAAAATTAAACAAATTTTCTTTAAAATTTGTTTCAAAAATTTAGGAAATAATTTTAAATCTTTTAAAATATATTTCTCAATTTTTTCTTATACTTCAATTAAAATAAATAAAAAACAATCTGAAATATTCGCAAGAATCTTAAGAACATTTTTTGATTCTTTTGAAACTTTTCAAAATTATTAGGAAGCTTTTTTTCCAGAATTTACATTTTTCATTTTTTTAATCTATACAAGATTTAATTATGTTTTAATCATTTTAAAACTTCTCAAAACGAATAATTTTAAACAAAAATAAAGGACTTTGTAATTTCTCTTAAACCAGATGAATTTTTATGAAAAAAAAATTTCAAA
>JAWWLR010000092.1:9536920-9548975 GCA_035041075.1 Acraspis erinacei | reverse complement strand
ATTTCCAAGAAGATTAATTTTCTACTAAAAAAGGCCAATTTTGACTAAATGGTTCAATTTTCAACCAAAACGATTAATTTTCTACTAATAAATACCAATGTTTAAATAAATAGTTTAATTATCAACTAAACTAAGACATTTTTATAACAATAAGGTTAATTTTTCACAAAAAGTATACATTTTCAACTAAAAATATCAACTTACAACCCAAAGTGGAATGCTTAAATTTTCTCTTAAACAAAAAATTAATTTTCATCGAAATAATTAAATTTTTAACCAAAGAGATAAATTTTCCACCAAAAAAAAAGATAAATTTTTTACTAAATAGTTAAATTTTTAACTAAAAAAGATGAAATTTCAACCCAAACTATATTAGTTAAATATTCAATAAAAAAATAATTTTCATGAAAATAGTTCAATTTTCAACCAAGAAGTTTAATTTTCTACTAAAAAAGGCCAATTTTGACTAAATAGTTCAATTTTCAACCAAGAAAATTAATTTTCTACTAATGAAGACCAATTTTTAAATATATAGTTTAATTTTCAATTAAATTAAGACATTTTTTACCAAGAAGATTAATTTTTCACTAAAAAAGAAAACTTTTACTTAAAGTTGAATTTTCAACTAAAAAGATCAACTTACAACCCAAATTTGAATTCTTACATTTTCTCTTAAAGAAAAAATTAATTTTCATCGTAATAATTAAATTTTCAAACAAAAGAATTAATTTTCTCACAAACAGACAAATTTTGACTAAATAGTTGAATTTTTAACTAAAAAAAAAAAATAAAATTTGAACCAAAATTTTATTGATTAAATTTTCAATAAAAAATTAATTTCCATTAATTTCATCCCTTAAATTCCAAGAAGATTAATTTTTTAGCAAAAAAGGCCGATTTTGACAAAATAGTTTAATTATCAACTAAATTAAGACATTTTTTACCAAGAAGATTCATTTTTCACTAAAAAAGATACATTTTTAGCTCAAGTTGAAAATTCATCTATTAATCGTTGAATTTTCAACTAAAAAGATCAACTTACAACCCAAAGTGGTATACTTACATTTTCTCTTTAACAAAAAAATTAATTTTCATCGAAATCATAAAATTTTCAACAAAAAGAAATAATTTTCTCACAAAAAAAGACAAATTTTTTACTAAATCGTTAAATTTTTAACTAAAAAAGATGAAATTTCAACCAAAATTATATTAGTCAAATTTTCAATAAAAATTAATTTTAATCAAAATAGTTCAATTTTCAACCAATAAAATTCATTTTCTACTAATAAAGACCAATTTTTAACTAAATAGTTTAATTATCAACTAAATTAAAAGAGTTTTGACTAAAAAGATAATTTTTTCACGACAAAAGATACATTTTTACTTAAAGTTGAAAATTCAACTATAAACAGTTGAATTTTTAACTAAAAAGATCAACTTACAACCCAAAGTGGAATACTTAAATTTTCTCTTAAAAAAAATTAATTTTCATCGAAATAATTAAATTTTCAATCAAAAGGATTAATTTTCTCAAAAAAAAAGATAAATTTTTACTAAATAGTTAAAATTTTAACTAAAAATACAATTTGAACCAAAATTTTATTAATTAAATTTCCAATCAAAAATTAATTTTAATCAAACTAGTTAAATTTCCAACCAAGAAAATTCATTTTCTACTAAAAAAAAATACCAATTTTGCCTAAATAGTTTAATCATCAACTAAATTAGGACATTTTTTTATCAAGAAGATTAATTTTTCACTGAAAAAGATAAATTTTTACCTAAAGATAAAAATTCAACTATTAACAGTTGAATTTTCAACTAAAAAGATCAACTTACAACTCAAAGTGGAAAACTTAAATTTTCTGTTTAAAAAATTATTTTTCAACGAAATAATTAAATTTTCAACGAAAGAATTAAATTTTCAAACAAAAGCATTAATTTTCTCACAAAAAGACCAGTTATTAATTTCATCCATTAATTTCCAATAAGATTAATTTTCTAAAAAAAGAAAAAATTTTGACTAAATAGTTAAATTTTCAACTATAAAAGATGAAATTTCAAACAAAATTATATTAATAGAAATTTCAATTAAATATTAATTTTCATTAAAATAGTTAAATTTTCAACCAAGAAGATCAATTTTTAACGAAAGAGATGAATTTTCAATCAAAAAGATTAATTTTCTTACAAAAAACGACAAAATTGTTACTAAATAGTTAAATCTTTAACTAAAAAACATAAAATTTCAACCAAAATTATATTAATTAAATTTTCATAAAAATAGTTAAATTTTCAGCCAAAAAGATTAATTTTCTACTAATAAAGATCAATTTTTAACGAAACAGTTTAATTATCAACTGAATCAAGACATTTTTACCAAGAAGATTAATTTTTCACTAAAAAAGATAAATTTTTACTTAAAGTTGAAAATGCAACTATTGAAAGTTGAATTTTCAACTAAAAAGATCAACTTACAACTCAAATTTGAATTCTTACATTTTCTCTTAAAGAAAAAATTAATTTTCATCGTAATAATTAAATTTTCAAACAAAAGGATTAATTTTCTCAAAAAAAAAGACAAATTTTTAACTAAATATTTACATTTTTACTAAAAAAGATTAAATTTGAACCAAAATTATATTAATAGAAATTTCAATTAAATATTAATTTTCATAAAAATAGTTAAATTTTCAACCAAAAGATTAATTTTCTACTAAAACAGGCCAATTTTGACTAAATAGTTCAATTTTCAAGCAAGAAGATTAATTTTCTACTAATAAAGACCAATTTTTAAATAAATAGTTTAATTATCAACTAAATTAAGACATATTTTATCAAGAAGATTAATTTTTCACTAAAAAAGATACATTTTTACCTAAAGTTGAAAATTCAACTATTAATAGTTGAATTTTCTATTAAACAAGATTCATTAGTCAAGAAAGATTATATGTGCTGATAAAAAAATTTAATTTTCATTGAAATAATTAAATTTTTAACCTATGAGATGAATTTTCCACCAAAAGGATAAATTTTATTAAAAAAATACAAATTTTTGACTAAATAGTTTAATTTTTAACTAAAAAAGATGAAATTTCAACCAAAGATATATCGAAATATTATCAAAAAATTATCTGTTTTAGTACAAATTTCATCTTCCTTGGATAATAATGCAATTATTTGGTAGAGAATTCAACTATATTGTTAAAACTTTATCCATTTCGGTTGAAAAAATTCGACTTTTTTTTTGTTGAAAATTGATGGTTTTGATTTATAAGTTCATCTGTTTAGTAGAAATTTAATTTTTTTATGAAAATGCAACTTTTTGGATAAACATTATTCCTCTTTGCTTGAGTATTCAACTATTTTCTTTGGAAGATTTTGTTGAATCAATTTGTTAAGGACTCAGTTTTTTTGAAAATTTATATTTTTAGTTAAAAATTCTCCTTTTTCGTTCAAAAATAATTTTCTTGTTTAGAAATAAATTTTTCATTGGTTAAAATGCATCAGTTTCGTGGAAAATTATTTTCTTGCTGAAAAATAATATTTTTTGTTTGAAAATTCAATGTTTGTAAAGAAAATTCGTCTTTTTGATTGAAGGTTCAACAATTTAGATAAACTTTTATTTATTTCTTGAGTGAAAAATTTTTAATTGTTGAAAATTCGTTTTTTTGGGTTTAAATTTCTTCTTTTTTTTGTATAAATTTAATCTTTTTGATTGAAATATAAAAAATGCCACTTTTGGGGAATTCAAGTATTTTGATAAAAAAAATTCAAGAAAATTCCAAAGAATTTAAAAGAATTCGAGGTGAATTCCAAGCAATAATAAAAATAAATCAAAATCAAATAAATCACTTCAAATGTTCGAATTCAAAACAATTTAAAAATATGTAAAAATCCATTGAATTAACTAAGTTTGCAATGAGTTTAGAAAAATTAAGGAGAATTTAAAAGAATTTGGCAATGTATCTAAGAATTTAAGGTGATTTTTAAAGACTTCAAGATGAATTGAACAAAAACAGTTAAAAAAAATACACTGAATTAAGTAAAATTAAGTGTATTTAGAAGAATTCAAAAGGATTTAAAAAAGGCAGTCAAACTAAAAAAAAATATTTAAAAACTCTTGAAATCTTTTAAATCCTACGAAATCCCTCAATTCTTGTGAATAAATTCTTCAAATTCCATTAAATTTTATAAAATAAAAATAAATTCTTCACAACCACATTCGAATTTGGTCAAATCACTTGAAATTATTAAAACCCTTGGAAATACCTTAGAATTTTTTAAATCTCTTGAAAATGGCTTTGAATTTTCTCAAATATCTGAAAATATTTCCGTCTTTACAATCTCTTCAAGCTATTGAAATAAATAAATAAAAAAACGTCTGCAAACCGTTTAAAATTTACTAAAATATTTAAATCCTTTCAAATCCCATTAAATTACTGATATCAATAAAAAAATTATTTCTAATCTTATAAAATAACCTTAATTATTAACAGCCCTTTAAAATATTCTGAAATTTTTTTAAAGCTCTGATTTTGTCATTTTATCATTGAGTAAAATAAAATTGAGTAAATATAGAAGAATTCAAGTGAATGAAAATTTGTTTAAAGTATGGAATGATCTAAAAAATACTAAAATAAAAATAGAGGATGTAAAAATAATCTACGACAACGGAAGTGATTAAAATTATCAGAAATTTAAAAAACAATAAAGTTCCTGGTGACAATGGAATAACGTACTATCTACCCTATCCACTGAACAAATTCCTTGGAAAAGATATAGGATTTTTTACGAAGAGTAAATTCTAGAATGTGTTTGGGAATCACTAAAAACCCAAAAGTTTAACCATTTAGTAGAAAATTCAAATATTTAGTCGGAAGGTGAACAACTTTGCTAAAAATTCATTTTTCCAATTAAAGATTCTCCTATCAGTTAAAAATTATTTTTTTTTATCGAAAGCGTAACTATTTTGTTGAAATTTAGTTGTTTTTTTGTTGTTGCTGAAAATTTAAAAATTCCATTTTCTGTAGAAAATTCATCTTTTTTCTGTTTGTTAAAAATTAATTTTTTTAGCTGAAAATTTAACAAATTGGTATAAAATTCAACTGTTTGCTTGAAAATTTATGAATTTTGTTGAAATTTCAACTATAGTATTAAAAATATATGCATTTTGTTGAAAATTCCTCTTTTACGACAGAAAATTAATCTTTTCGATTGAAAAGTCATCTTTTCTGGTTGAAAGTTAATTATTTTTATTTAAAAAGTTTACCATGATATTTTTAGTTCAGCATACTTTTTTTATTGAAAAATCTACTAATTGGTTTAAAATTTAATTCCTTTGTGGAAAATTCAAGTATTTTCTTGTAAACGTAATTTTTTGTGGGCGAATGTTAAATGTTTATTTTAAAATTTAATTATTTTTTTAAAAAATAACCCTTCTTGCCAAAAAAATTTAACAAGATCAATGCAAGCTAAACCACTTTGTCAAAAATTAATTTTATTGATTGCAGATTTAACTATTTTGTCGTAAATTAGGTTTTTCTTTGCTGAAAATTGATGGTTTTTAGTTAAAAATTCAAATATTATAATTAATATAAAATTGATACATAATATATAAAATATATTTTACATCAAATTTTAGTAACTTTTAATAATTTTTCGTTAAGAATTAAAATTTTTTGTTTACAAATTAAACTACTTAGTTGAAAACTGTAATACTTTGTTAAAAATTTATTTTATTAGTTAAATATTTAATTATTTGGCTCAAAATTAATTTTTTTCTCGTAAATTTTTTTTTTAATTATGTATTGTTGTATTCCATTTTTGGCTAACTATTCCATTTTTTGTAGAAAATTGATCTTTTTTAGTTGAAGATTCAACTACTTGGTTAAAAATTCTTTTTTTTTGCAGAAATTTAATCTTCTTGGTTGAAAATTCAACTGTTTCGTTGCTAAAAATTAGTTCTTGAACTTAAAAATTGAGTATTTCGTTTCAAATTTTTCTTTTTTGTTTAAATTCAACTGTTTTTATTTAATATTAAAATATTTTTTGGTTAGAATATAAACTATTCAATTTTTCGTTGGAAATTAATCTTTTTTGGTCAAAAGTTAAACTGCTTTGGTAAAAGAATTCGCTTTTTTTGGATGAAAATTTAACTATTCCATTTTTGATCGCAAATTTTTTCTTTTTCAGTTGAAAATTGACTTTTTCTGTTACAAATTTTATATATTTTTGGAAATTGAATTTTTTATTCCGGAAATATCACTATTCCATCTGAAAATTTAGTCATTTGATTAAAATTTCGTTTTCTTTCAGTAGAAAATTTACCTTTTTAGTTAGAGCTTCCAATATTTCGTTGAAAATTTGTCTTTCGGGTAGAAACTATCTTCCATTCCACATACGATTATTAATAGTCTAAAATTAAAGTTTTCTTTGCAATTTTTCTACTTTTTAAGACCAATTCCTTCAATACTTTTGAAAAAAAATTATAGTAAATTCATTATGAGCCTACAATAATTTCTTCAGAATATTTTTTTCCTAAAGGCCATGCAATATCTAAAAAATCTAAAAAAAACATGGAACTTACGCAGTCCGGTTTCTCGTTCAATATTTCTTTCACTTTATGAACTGCGTTTGGTGTCTGAAAAATAAATGTTTTTTCTGAAAAAAGCGGAAATAGGGTAATTTTTCATTAAAATATGGACATTTTCAACCAAAATACTTGAATTTTTTAACATAAAAAAATTAATTTTAAACCAAAAAGATGAATTATCCATAAAAAAATTAAACAATTTTTTGAATTTACAAATCCAAGAAGATTAATTTTCTACAAAACAGTTGAGCTTGAAACTCCAAATCTTAACTTTTAACAAAAAAGTTGAATATTGAAACCAAAAAGGCGAATTTTCGACGACAAATTTAAGCTTTCAAACCGAAAAGACAAATTTTAACTCGAATAGTTAAATTTGTCCACCAAACTTTTGCATTTAAATTCAAAAAGGCAAATTTTCTAAAAAAAAAAAGGTAATTTTTTAACCCGAAAATATGAATACTCGGCGAAAAATGTAAAAATGGATATTTCAATAAAAAAAAAGATTTTTGCTTATAATCAAAAACACTTTCCTTCAGCCAAAAAGTGGCATTTTTAACTAATAAAGATTATATTTCTACCAAAACAGTAGAATTTTTGACAGAATAGTTGAATTTTCAACAAAAAAGTGGAAATTTTAATCCAAAAAGACGGAATTTCAACAAAATAATAAAATTCTAAACTTAATTTTTTCTCTCTTAATTTTTTATTTTTGAAAAATCAGAGTGTAAAATGATAATTTATAAAAACGTATATTAAAAAATAGACATTCGTCCAAATAGTTCTAAAATACACATACTTATCTTTCGGCAAGTGAATATTTACATGAAATTTGTTCAATTATTGTATTAAAAGTTACTACCCAAAATTGATTTCTAATTTAATTTTCGACCCTTTACCCCCAATTGTGTGACTTAGTCTAAGAAATATGATATATTTTTGTTAAAGAAATATTTATGCATATATCACTATTTGTCAAATTAATAAACAAGAGTAGAATTTTTAACAAGAAAACTACCAAAGCAAATCTCGAGGGGAAAGTGAGGTTATGTTTAAATGACAACGATGACAACATCGTAGAACGAAATTTTTTAATCGTATCTTAAGAGAAATGTACAATTATGCAGAGAAACAAAAAATGAGAATACCAAAAATGGAAATATTGATTAAAAACTTACCAAAACGAGAGCAGCTCGAGTTGGCAGAATTCTTCTCCCTTTGATAGCACGAACTGTTGCACTCGCTGCTATTTTCGAAGCCATCTTCTTGTAAATTTATCTTCTTGGTGATCTCTTGAGGGTTTCAAAGTCATTCTTGTACCAAATTTATTGCGTAATTAGTCATCTTACGAAAAAAGAAAACACCACTCACAAACACAAGGCATGCCAGCGCAATCACGCGCAATTCATTGGTTCACGTCACGCAAGTCGCTCGTAAATATAACTAATATAGGCCAAAACGAAGTGGGGACAATAGAATTTTCGACTGCTAGAGAGGATTAAATAATATTTTTGCGCAATTCCAAATATTTGTTTTATATTTTGTTTATATTTACAGTTACGTCGATTGTGTAATATGGGTCAACCTAACCTAACCACACTTTTCAGATTTGCAAGTGTGAATCGAGTAAATCCGTTAAAAAGGTTATAATAAAAGTAGAACTTTTTGGTTCTAAATACATATTGGTTTGGAAGAAAATTAATTATTTTTTTGTTAAATAATTAAACTATTTGGTTGAAATATTAACTGTTTTGTTGGAAATTCGTCTTTTTCGATTAAAAATTTATCTTTTGTCAGAAAAGTAATTTTTGTCGTTGAAAATTCGTCTCTTTTTGATTAAAAGTTAAGATATTTATTTATCGAAAATTCAACTAGTATTTTAATAATTCAAATAATTTGTTGAAAATTAGTCTCTGTTTATTTGGAAAATTCAATTATTTTCTTAAAAATGAATCTTTTTTTCGTCGAAAATTCAACCAATTTAATAAACATTTGTTTTCCCCGAAAGAAAATTCGTCCCTCTGAATATAAAATTTATCTTCTGGGAGAAAAGTAATTTTTATCGTTGAAAATTCATCTGTATTAGTTGAAAATGAACTTTTTTGTGGAAACATCGTATTTTTCTTGAAAATTCAACTATTTGGTTGACAATGGAAATGGTTTTTTTAGGCCAAATAAAATAAATATCTTTGTTTAGGTTAAAGTTTAAACATGTTTGTTTAAAAATTCAACTACTTTTTTTTAATTGTGTTTTATGGTCTGAAAATGAACTTTTTTCTGAAAAATTCAACTATTTTCTTAAAAATTAATCCCTTTTCACGAAAATGTTATTTTTTTTTGCTGAAAATTTGATAGAAAAGTATTTTTTCTGGACTAAAAATGTTTTTTTTTTTTGGTTGAAAATTAGACTTTTCGGGTTCGAAATTAAACAGTCTTCTACCGTTATATTTTTAATTCATAATTTATCTATCTTTAATTAATAATTTATCTATTTTGTTGAGAATTAAACTATTTTGTTAAAATTTCATTTTTTCGGTAAAAGATTAAAATGTTTGTTGAAAATTCGTCTTTTTGGATCGAAAATGCCAATTCTTCGGAGAAAATACTTAAGGAAATTTAAAAAAAAAGTTTGCAAGTTTAATTAATTTTTAAAAAGCATACTTTTTATACTATTTTGTGCGAAGACGAAGACGCCATCTTGGTTTTCTTCTGCCAACCCGCCATCTTGGTTTTCCTTCAGCAGCCCGTCATCTTGGTTCTTCTTTTGCTCGAAAATGTATCTTTTTTTATTTGAAAATTCATCTGTTTTAGTAAAAAATGCATTTCTTTGGTTGTAAATTTAACTGTTGCGATGAATTTATTTGATTAAAAATTAATTCTTTAAACTTCAAATTTATAAAATTAAAATAAAATTTTTTTTTTAAGTAAACTCAAATTTAAGTATTTTAGTTGAAAATGAAACAATGTGGTTGGAAATCCATTTTTTTCGTTAAAAATTCGTCTTTTTTTGGTATAATATATTTCTTCTTGTTTGAAAATAGTTGAAAATTTAGCTTTTTTATCTATTTTGTTGAGAATTCAACTATTTTGTTAAAATTTCATTTTTTTGGTAAAAGATTCAAATGTTTGTTGAAAATTCGTCTTTTTGTATCGAAAATTCCACTTCTTCGCAGAAAATACTTAAGGAAATTAAAAAAAAAAAGTTTGCAAGTTTAATTAATTTTTAAAAAGCATACTTTTTATATTTTTGGTGCGAAAACGAAGACGCCATCTTGGTTTTCCTTGAGCAGCCCGTCATCTTGGTTCTTCTTTTGCTCGAAAATGTATTTTTTTTTTTATTTGAAAATTCATCTATTTTAATAAAAAATTCATTTCTTTGGTTGCAAATTTAACTGCTTCGATGAATTTATTTGGTTAAAAATTAATTCTTTAAACTTCAAATTTATAAAATTCAAATTAAAATTAAAAAATTTTTTTTAAAGTAAACTCAAATTTAAGTATTTTAGTTGAAAATGAAAAAATGTGGTTGAAAACCCATTTTTTTTTCGTTAAAAATTCGTCTTTTTTGGTATAATATATTTATTCTTGTTTGAAAATGGTGGAAAATTTAGCTTTTTTATTGAAAATTATATTTTTTTTAAATTGAATATATAAATATTCCATTTTTTTAATTTATCTTTTTTATTTGGGAATTTATTTTCTTTCGGGGAAAATTGAACTCTTTTGTGCAAAATTCATTTTTTTGTTTCTAAAAACTGATCTTTTTAGTTAAAAATTCAACTATGATGAAATATATTGATATTTTTATCGACTATTTTTTTAACAAACTTTAATTTTTATTAATTGTCTACCAAAAAAATCGAATTTTCAACGAAACAGTTAAATTTTCAATAAAAAAATGAAATTTTGAACCAAATAATATAATTTCAACCAAAAAGAGGTGGATTTTCTTACTGAATTTAACTAATTCAGTTCGCCTTCAAGTAAAAAAAGACAAAATAGGGAAACAGGACTGAATTTTGTTGTCGGGGTTTACGAAATTTAAAAATAAATAAAAAAATTCCAAATAATAAAAAATTATTGGCAGTAAAATTAAAAAGTTATAAACGAGGGTATATAAAAAAAAAGAAATTCATAATATCTAAAAGTAAACAATTGTAAGAGGTTAAAACTAATTTTTGATTTAATTCAAATAAGAGTAATACATCTAGTATTTTATATTTTTTATTTGAAAATCTTAAAGTATTTGTTGATTCTATGTATATGTATAAGTATTACAAGTGTCTTTGCTTTGTAAGACCGAAATCAAAGTCTAATTTTCAAACTGATACCTGAATAACCGCGCTCTTATTCATAACGCTTCTGTTTTTTAAAGTGAAAAAGCAAACGATTTTTTGCGCGAAAATTTCGTCCTGTCGTAACTAGTTAAAAAAATGTTATTACATAAAATCTTGAAATCTATTAAACAATTCCTGAAAATATGCTTTTAATCTAAACATTTATTCAAATAGTTTTGTCTCCTTCCTTTTACATTTCTCTGCCGATATTCCAGCAAAATCGTTCACCTTTCAAATTGATAACGATCACTTTGTCCCATTCGAAAATAACAAAAAAATCAAAGCAAAATATCTGTGCAATTGTAAAAAAAAGGAGATACAAAAAAAGAAGAGTCTTGGTCACAACTCATGGCCAACAAAATATGAAAAAAGTATGCACATAACTGTCTTTTGTGCGTGCTACCCTTTCATTACATTTCTAATTTTGACTTTACTAATTTTAAGTGAGTAGTATAGCTGTGGCATTATTGTCCCCCCCACTTACCGACCCCGAGCAAGACTCTACTCTAAGTTACCGACATCAGGTAATTACCATCGGTCGGTAAATGGCCCAGTAGCGCAACAGCCAGACTACTCAAACGACGCTTTTATTTATAAGCAATCTCGTTGAATATCTGCACTTTTTCTTTTAATTTTCTCTTGTCACTCATGAAACTCGTAACATTGTTGATTATCAAAGATTGGCCCCGTACAAATTCCTCGTAAACTGAATATGTACAGGCCAACGACTTTGAGAAAAATTAGGCTCTCTAACTTAACCGCCAAACGGTTAATAAATACAGATTAGATAGTTAATGCTCTTGTATCATTATTTATCATTTAAATAATCTGTTATTTTTCTTTTTTTAATTTTTTTTCTTTTTCTTTTTTTTTTAATTTCAACACTTAACTTGCGGTTAGTCGAGAATGTGATGATGCTGCTGCAATCGCCGATTAAAATATCTCGAGATTTGGAAAGGGAAAAAAAATTTCGAACAGTCCGTTCTGTGTGTGTGTGTGTGTGTGTTTTTTTTTTTTGCACGTACATAAATATGTACAGAGAGATGATTTTTTTTTTGCGTCGGAAAATCCAATGAAAACACAAGACGTATATACATATATACAAATACATTATAGACGCACGCCA
>JAWWLR010000092.1:9504628-9519103 GCA_035041075.1 Acraspis erinacei | reverse complement strand
TGAAATTAAATATTTATTTTATTACTCTTTAATAGAGCTCTTAAATACCCAAGAATTTATCTTGAACCAATCCTCTCTAGAATATCTTCAGTATTTTGAGGCCTCGAACAGATTATTTATTGTTGTTTAAACAAATATATATCCTAATAACTGCATGAAAAATTGAGAAATGAGAAAGGGGAAGGTAAATGGTATAAAGCTATTTTGCCTCGTGTGACTTCCCCTCTCGCTTCGCTCGGGCGGCAATATTCTAGAGTAAAATAAACCTATACTTTTTTTACATGCAGTGTTGTTACAGATCAGGTAACTCCAAAAAGTCAGGTGAACGTCAGGGATAACCAGATAAGAGTTAGGGAATTTTCGATAAATTTGCAGTTAATTTTATTATTATGGTTAAAAAACGCAACTATTTGGTTGAAAATTCATATGTGTGAGCACATTTGGAAAATTTTCAAACATTTTCAGCATTTTCAAAATTTTTTAAATACAATCGACAATCAAAATTTTAAGCCAAACAACGCACAATATGAAAAAAATTCAAGAGAAGAAAAACACTGATTTTTAAAAGCCCTGCAAAAACAAGATCAGCATAACATTTTTGGATTTTACGTGGAAAATCGAAAATTCAAATTTTGATTGCGCAAAAAATAATGAAAAATAAAAAAACTTGTCTGTACTTTTTGTTTCATTCGTGAAAAATAACATTGAAAATAAAAATAAAAAAAAGAATTTGTGGAAAAACGACACTAGTTGCGATAAAAAAGGTTTAACAAAAATTTTTCACCCGAAAAAGAGCTACAAATTTTTTTTGAAAAATCCTACAAAATGTCTTAACGATTTTAAAATTGGACTCGTAATTTTGTTTTTATTTATCATAAGTAATATGCAGTTTAAAAATTCAGTTAAAAATTAAAAAATATTTTTTTAATTCCTGTTTTTGTTTAAAAATTCCCTTAAAAATTCACATATTTGGTTGGAAATTCATGTACTTTGTTAAAAGTCATCTATTTTTGTAGAGAATTAATCTTATTGGTTGAAAATTGATTTTTCCTTATTTAGAATTTTTTTAAATTTATTTTGATTTAGTTGAAACTATATATTTTTGGTTAAAAAATTAATAGTCTTGGAAAAAATTAAACTATTTTGTTGAAAATTCGTTTCTTTTTTGATAGGCAATTTACTTTAGTAACTGAAAATTTAAGTATTTTATTTTTAGTAGAACATTTTATCTTTTTAGTTAAAAATTCATGTATTTGATTAAAAATTAAATTTTTTTAAGAAGATTTCATTTTTTGTGGAAAATTTATCTTTTTTTATATAAACCTAATCTTTTTCTTTAAAAAGTGCTCTTTTTTGCAGAAAAATAAACTATTATATTTTTTTTAGGAATTAATTTCTTTGATTAAAAAAAAATATATTTTGTTAAACATTAGTTTTTTTTTTACAGAAAATTCATTTTTTGGGTTAAAAATTACACTATTAATTCAAAACTTCATATTTTTTGTTGGAAATTCACCAATGATTAAAAATTAATTTTTTTGGCTGAACATTCATCTCTTTTTAGATTAAATTAAATTTTTTAACTGAAGATGTAAATATTCCATTTTTGCTTGAAAACTCACCTTTTTTAGTTGAAAATTTATATGTTTTATTGAAACTTTATTTTGTTGAAAACTCGTTTTTTTTTGGTGAACTTCAACCAAGAATGGAATACTTTAAATTTTAGTTTAAAAAAATTAATTTTCAACAAAATAATTAAATTTGCAATAAAAGTGATTGATTTTAAACCAAAAAGATCAATTTTCAAGCAAAAAAATTAATATTGAATCGAGAACATAATTTTTTATAACAAAAAAGACGAAGTTGCAACTTGCACGTTGAATTTTCAAACAAGAAGATTAATTTTCTTCCATAAAAAGAATGTTAAACCAAATAGTTGAATTTCCTACGGAATATAGATAAATTTGTATTTTTAAAAATCAAGTTTTTTAATAAATGGATAAATTTCCAACAAAAGTAATGAATTTTCAATTAAAATGATGGAACTCAAATAATTGAATTTTGAAAAAATATAATTTTTCAACTAAAATAATGAAGCTTTAATTGGAATATTTCAATTTTTTAACAAAAAGATTAATTTTAAACTAAAATGATGAAATATTCTAGCGGGATAGTTAAATTTCAGATAAGAAAATTCATTTTCAAAAAAAAAAAAGATCTTTCAACAAAATAATTCAAGTTTCAACTGGAATAATAGTAAAATTTGCAGTAAAAAATTAATTTTTAACAAATAAAAAAACGAAATTTCAACACAATACTTCAATTTTCAATTACAATGATAAATCTTCAACTGGAATAGTTGAATTTTAAACAAAAAATGTGAATGTTAAAAAAACGGATGAATTTGTAACAGAAGCAGTGCAATTCTAAACCAATTCTTCAACCTAAAATTGGATAAATAAATTTTCAGTTTAAAAAATTAATATTTAATAAAAAAAATGAATTTTAAACTAAAATTATGAATTGTTTAAGTGGAGTAGTTCAATTTCAGTTATGAAAATTAATTTTCAGCCAAAAATAAGAAAGATTCTTCAGATAAGAAAAAAAATTTCAATCAAAAATGGAATAATTAAATTTCCATCGACCAAAGGGATGGATTGAATGAAAAAAAATGAATTTTCAATCGAGAGGATTAATTTTCTACAGAAAAAAAGGAGAATTTTTAACCAAATACTTGAAAAATAACTTGGCTAAATAACATGGACATTAATAAATTATAGAATGCGCTTATCGCAAGGAAATACCTTGGTTTTGTTGTCTGTTCTTTGCTGCTATCGCCTTCAGCTTTACTCTCTTCGCTCGTGCTTGCACTAACTCCAGCCTTTGGTTTCGAAACCATAACAACTATAAATTTCTTCTCATCGATATTATACTCCGTCAGAGGCTGCTCGTCTGTTAATATTTTCCCTGAAACAAATAATTTTTTTCATAAAATAAAACTACAAAAAATAAAAATAAATGTCAGTACTTTGTTAAATTCAATTTAAAATGCTTTATATTCGTAAAATTTCAAGAATAAATATTGGGTTTTCAACAAAACAGATTAATTTTTTACCAAAAAAGGCGAATTTTTAACAAAATTGTTAAGTTTTCAACCAGAGATAAATTTTTAAATAAAATTATGATTCTTCAACTATAAAAGATTTATTTTAAAAAAATGGTTAAATTTTCAACCAAATAAATCATTTTTCAACTAAAATTATGAATAATAACAAAAAAAGAATTTTTATCAAAGTTGTCCAACTTTCAACTAACTAGTAAAATAAAAAAAAATCTCCACAAAAAATATAATAGTGGATATTTCAATCAAAAAAGGTTTTAATTTTAAATAAAAAACTGTTGCATTCAACCAAATAAAATAATTGAATCCTCAAGCAGATTAATTTACTACTACGATGATAAATCTTTAGCAAACAACAAAAAAAGAAGAACTTTTAACAAAGTAGTTCAACAATAACCAAGAAGTTAAATTTCAACAACAAAATATTTTAATTTTTAAATAAAAAGCAATTGAATTCAACCAAAAAAGATCTATTTTTAACGAAACTGTTGCTTTCTTAATTAACAACGTTTAATTATCAACCAGACAGTTGCCTTTTTAAATAAATGGTTGACTTTTCAACCCAGAAGATTAGATTTCAACTTTGAAGATTAAGTTTCTGCGAAAAAATAAGAATTTTCAACTAAAATGATTAATCTTTAAAAAACAAAAAAAAGAATATTTAATAAAATAGTTCAATTCAATCAAAAGATATTATTTTTCAACCAATCAAATTAATTTTTAACTGCGCACATGCATGTTAAACAAATTAGTTGAATTTTCAACGAAAAAAGAATTTTTAGGCAAGACAGAAAAAACATATCCTCTAACTTGATTAATTTTAAAGCCAAGAAGACGAAATCGTTACCAAATCTTTGAACTTTTAACACGAAAATATGAAGTTTCAACCAAAAATTTAATAATTAATATTTCAACCAAGACGATTAATTTTCTACCAAAAAAGGTGAATTTTCGAACTAAACAGTTAGCAAAACAAAAAAAACTTTCAACTAAAAATATGAATTTTCAACGAAAAGATGTAGTAGTTTATATTTAAGAAAAAATATTTTTATTTTAAAACCAATTCGCAACCAAAAACATAAGATTTTAATCTAGATGATTAATATTCTACAAAAAACATAAATTTTCAACTAAATCATATAGGTGAATTTTCAACCAAAAAAGATCAATTCTCTACGAAAAATTTAATAGATTAAATTTTAACCTAAACAGATTTTAACTTTAAATTAAAAACTATTTAATTCAATCAAAAAAGAGAAACTATCAATAAAAAAATAGATATTTTTCCAAACAGGAAAAAAGGTCCACCAACTTGATGAATTTTAAAGCTAAAAAAAAAACATTTTTCTAGAAAACCTTTGAATTTTTAACAAAAAAAGTTAAATTTTAACGAAATAATTGCATTTCTCAACAAAAAAGTTCGATTTCCATTCCAAGGAAAAAAAGTAAATACACTTTTTCTTCCCTTTATTTTTTGAAACTCGTTACACGAAGAATATTTAAAAAAAACCGTACAAATAAACTAAAAAAGGCGAATTTTTAACAAAATAGTTGAATCTTCAACCAAAACATACTAATTGTTAACAACAAAGTTGCATTTTAAATCAAATAGTTGAATTTTTAACTAAAATGATTCATTTTCGCCCAAGAAGATTGATTTTATGTGAAAAAATAGAAATTTTCAACTAAATAGTTCAATTAAAAAAAAAAAAATAATTCTCAACCAAAAATTTAATATTTTAACCAAAAAAGGTTTTAATCTTAAATTTTTTAATCAAAAAGCGTCTATTTCAACCAAAAAAGATGAATTTTAAACTAGAAAAAAATTCGTTAGTCAAGAAAGAAAGAATGCCTTCAGTATGATAAATTTAAAATCCAAAAAGATCAATTTTTCACTAAAGACATGAATTTTCGATAAAAAAATAGACTTTTCAACAAAAAAAATTGAATTTGAAACAAACAAAAAAAGGATTTGTTAGTCAAAAAGGAAAAAATCAATTTTTATCAAAGTTCATGAATATTCAATAAAAAAGACCAGTTTTCAACAAAAAAGTTGAATATTAAAACAAAAAACATTCGTTAGTCAAGACAGAAAGAAATGTCCTGCAATTTCATGAATTTTAAAGCCAAAAAGACCAATTTGCAACTAAATAGTTGAATTTTCAACTAAGCAAGACGAAAGAAAGAATTGCATTTAATATGATGAATTTTTAAACCAAAAAGATTAATTTTTAAGTAAATACATGAATTATCAACCAAGAAAAAAATATTTTTCAACAAAAAAATTGAATTTTCAAGCAAAAA
This sequence comes from Acraspis erinacei, assembly GCA_035041075.1. Classification (NCBI taxonomy): domain Eukaryota; kingdom Metazoa; phylum Arthropoda; class Insecta; order Hymenoptera; family Cynipidae; genus Acraspis; species Acraspis erinacei. Next base: position 9,513,678 of record JAWWLR010000092.1, on the reverse strand, counting down.
AGATTTGTTACTGAAGAAAGAAAGAAAATTCTTCAAAATTTATGAATTTTAAAGCCAAAAAGATCAATTTCCAACTAAGAACATGAATTTTTAGGCAAAAAATATTAATTTTTTATCAAAAAAGTTAAATTTGCAACCAAAAAAATTTCCTAGTTAAAAAATACAAAAATTCCCTAAAACTTAAAGAATTTTGAAGCCAAAAAGATCAATCTTTAACTAAATACACGAATTTTCAACCAAACAAGTTTTTTTTTAGTCAAGAAAGAAAAAAAAGACCTTCAATTTGATGAGTTAAAAAAAAGATTAATATTCAACTAAATGCATAAATTTTCAATCAAATATGACGAAGTTTCAACAAAAAAGTTGAATATTAAACAAAAAAAGATTAGTGATTCAAAAAAGAAAGAAATTTCCTTCAATTTGAAGAATTTCAAAGCCAAAAAGATCTATTTTTAACTAAATACATGAATTTTCAACATAAAAAACTTGAATTTTCAAATAAAAAAGATTTGTTAGTCAATAAAGAAAGAAATGTCCTGCAATTTGATGAATTTTAAAGCCAAAAAGATCAATTTTTAACTAAATACATGAATTCTCAACCAAGAAAAAAAGATTTTTCAACAAAAAAATTGAATTTTCAACCAAAAAAGATTCGTTAATCAAGAACGAAAGAAATATCCTGCAATTTCTTGAATTTTAAAGCCAAAAAGATCAATTTTCAACTAATTACATGAATTTTTAAACAACAAAATATAAATTTTCATAAAAATAGTTAAATTTGCAACTAAAAAAAATTTCCTGGTTAAAAAAAGACAAAAAATGCCCTAAAACTTAAAGAATTTTGAAGCCAAACAGATCAATCTTTAACTAAATACACGAATTTTCAACAAAAAAGTTGAATGTTAAACAAAAAAAAGATTAGTTAGTCAAAAAATAAAGAAATTAACTTGATGAATTTCAAAGCCAAAATGATCTATTTTTAATTAAATACATGAATTTGCAACAAAAAAACTTGAATTTTCAACCAAAAAAGATGCGTTAGTCATGAAAGAAAAAATGTCCTTCAATTTGATGAATTTTAAAGCTAAAAAGGCGAAATTAAAAAAAAAGTTTGCTTTTAAACCGAAAGGGATGATCTTTTAACCGAATGTTTGTAATTAACAACCAAGAATTAGTAGAAAAAATAGGAAAATATGGAAAAGAAGGCCTACAATAAATAAATAGGAATTTTGATAATTTATAGACTAAATAATAATAGGTTCAATAAATATTAAGTATAATTTTAATACTTTAAGTGATTAGATTAGAAAACCTTAAATCTTGCACATTTTGCGTCATGTTTTGTGCATATTTGTCTAATTTTACACTAGAAATGACTCGTATTTTGTGTCAAAACATTTAGGTCAAAATTTTGCATCGTATCTTTTACGATAAAGATAAAATTAAACACACACAAAAGAGATGACTCAGAATATTTGAAGACCTCCATTCACCAAAAGAAAAAGAAAGCAAAAATATACTTTTTCTCCTCTTTCTTTTTTGCAACTCGTTAAATTTTCAAGAAGAATCTTTCACCAAAAAAATAATAATTTTTTAAAAGAAAATAGTTCAACTTTCAACCAATTAGTTGAATTTTTAAACAAAAAAGGTTTTTATTTTTAATTTTGTAAATAAACAAGTTGAATTCAACAAAAACAGATTAATTAAAGTTAAAAAGTTAAATTCTCAACCAAGACAGATTAATTATTAACTAAATAGTAAAATTTTTATCTAAATTTTCGTTTAACCTCGAACTTGATAAATTTTAAAGTCAAAAGGGTCAATTTCCTATTAAATACATGAATTTTCAAACAAAAAAGTCGATTTTTCAACAACAAAAATTGAATTTTCAACCAAAAACGATTCGCTAGTCAAAAAAGAAAAAAATGTCCTAAAACTTGCAGTTTAAAGCCAAAAAATATCAATTTTGAATTAAATACATAAAGTTTCCAGCAAAGAAGACGATTCTTCAAACAAAAAACACGATTTTTTTAACCAAAAAGTTGAATTTTAAACCAAAAATTATTGGTTTATTAAGAAAAAAAAGTCCTTTTAGATTTGATTAATTTCAAAGCCAAAAAGATCAATTTTCGACTAAATACATCAATTGAAACAAAAACTGACGATTTTTCAACAAACAAAATTAAATTTTTAACTAAAAAAGAAGAAAGAAACATTTTGCTTCAATATGACGAATTTTTAAGCTAAAAATATCAATTTTACACTAAATACATGAATTTTCAATAACAAAAAGACAAGTTTTCAACAAAAAAGTTGAATATTAAACAAAAAAAAGATTAGTTAGGCAAAAAAGAAAGAAATTTCCTTCAGTTTGATGAATTTTAAAGCCAAAAAGATGCATTTTTAACTAAATACATGAATTTTCAACCAAAGACGACGATTTTTCAACCAAAAAGTTGAATTTTCAAGCAAAAATTACTGATTTATTAAGAAAAAATGTCCTGTTCGATTTAATTAATTTTAAAGCGAAAAAGATCAATTTTCTACTAAATATGCACGTGAATTTGCAACAACAAAAAAAGAGGAATTTTCAACAAAAAAGTTGAATTTCTAACGAAACAAGATTTGCTAGTCAAGACATATTTTATTCTCAAACTTTCTGAATTTCAAAGCCAGAAAAATTAATTTTTTTCAACTAAATAAATGAATTTTTAAGCAAAAAGACGAATTTCCAACAAGAAGTTAAATTTTCAATAAAAAAAATTTGTTAGTAAAAAATGAAAAAATGCCCTTCTTTTTTATGAATCTCAAAGCCAAAAAAATCTATTTTCAAATAAATACATCCATTGAAATAGAAACTGACGATCTTTGAACAAAAAAATTGAATTTTTAACTAAAAAAAAAGAATGAAAAAATGTCTTTCAATATGATGAATGTTAAAGCTAAAAAGATCAATTTTATACAAAATACATGAATATTCAATAACAAGAAGACAAGTTTTCAACAAAAAAAGTTGAATATTAAACCGAAAAAGATTCTTTAGCCAAAAAAGAAAGAAAATATCCTCAAAATTAATTAAATTTAAAATCAAAAAGTACAATTTTTAACTAAATCCATGATTTTAAAACTAAAAATTGAATTTTCAACCAAAAAATATTTCGTCAAGACAGAAAATGTTCTCAAAATTGATGAATTTTCAATACAAAAATACAATTTTTCAACAAAAAGTTGAATATTAAACAAAAAAAGATTAGTTAGTCAAAAAAGAAAGAAACTTCCTTCAATTTGATGAATTTTAAAGCCGAAAAGATGATTTTTTAACTATATACATGAATTTCAACCAAAAAATGACGATTTTTCAGCAAAAAATATAAACATGATTGTTCAATCCAATATTTTGAATTTTTAAGGAAATAGTAGTAGGAGAAGAGGGGAAAGAAGAAGCCTGCTATAAATAAACAGGGGTTTTCATCATTTATAGGCTAAATAATAATAGTTTAATAAATAATGAATATAATTTTTAACACTGTAAATTATTAGGTTAGAAAACTGGAAACTTTGCTAAGTCTACCCAACATTTTACGTCCTGATATGTGCATATTTGTGTAATTTTACAGTAGGAATGACTAGTATTTTGTGTCAAAGCAATTAAATCGAAATTTTACATCGTATGTTTTACACTAAAGATAAAATTAAATATACACAAAAGACATGACTCAGGATATTTGAAAACCTCCATTCGCCCAAAGAAAAACAAAGCCAAACTATGCTTTTTCTCGTCTTTCTTTTTTGAAACTCATTTAACTTTCAAGAAGAATGTTTAAAAACTCCGAAAGCGTCCCTTTTTATCGAAACTATCAAGCTTACCAAATAAGTCAAAATCCTAACCTATTTTCATATCAAATTTCAAAACAGATCCAGACTACAGAAATGAATTGAAATGTTTACAAACGCGGAAAAATTGAAATCAAAAGGCGAGAAAGGTGGCAAAAACAAGTGTGTAACTAAATAAAGGAAATAAAAGTGAGGTTATATAAAGGAATGGAATTTCACTCACCGGCATATATCAACCTTTGATGTTGGGCAGGAAGTCCTTTTTGAGCTGCTATTTTTGCTTTGAGGTCCTTTACCTACAAGAAAAGCAATTTGAGTTAGAAAATAACGAATTGGTTTCAAATCCAACTTCCTTTCCGGTACTTGTTTTTCACTCACCGTCTTCGAGGGCTCAATCTCGACAGTAAACGTTTGTTGCTGCAGGTTTTTTAACGTTATAATCATTTTGCCAACACTCTTAATTACCGTTACTTAGTTTATCACCCGTTTATTTCCTACGAATAGAAGGAATATGATGTTATTTTTGCAGAAATTTTTAAGGCGATGAGTCGGCACAGCTTTAGTTCCTGAAAACATATGTCACCGTTCATACGTATTAGGTTTTGCAAGTCTGAGAAAGGGGGAGTTTACTACTCACCAGTGCGCAATCTGTTCGGGTCCGAGTTCCGCGAAAATTTAAATTTAATATAATAAACGTGGATTTTTTTATACAAATTATTAATAAAAGTTTATGATTCATTCTTCAATAGAGTTTCATAGTACATTTTTTCAAAATTTTTCTATTTTTGTATAGCAAAAACTTCAAAAAGTCATATTTTAAAATAAATAAACAACTTTTATATAGAAAAACCGCCTTATTTTTTTTTAATTTAACTGTTTTTGATTAAAATATTTTTTGGTTGAAATCTCAACTATTGCATTTTACATTTTTTGTTAAATATTCATCTAATTGGTTTAAAATCAACTATTTTTATGAAAATCAATGTATATATTATTATCTTTTATTTTTCGAAACCTATTTTATTAAATAATAAAATCGAAATTTTATTATTGAGATAAACAGCTTTTTATAAATAATATCTAACTGCACTTATGGCCAAAAATCATTTTTTATCCGAGTTATTAAAAAATGAGGTTTCTTTGCAACTGGTGTGATTGCTTGACCCTCGGCATACCGACATCTTGGTTTGTGACAAGTCCGATATATTTTTTCAAACGTTTTTTTTTTATTACGAAAACTACAGCCATATTAAAATTTTTTAAACCAGCTATTTTGGAGAAAAATAGTATTTTGTTGGTTGAATTCAACTGCTTTTTATTAAAATATTATCGGTTGAAGTTTCTTCTCTTTGGTTGAAAATTGGTATTTTATTTGTTTTTATCTTATTTGTGATTGAAACTAATCATCTTTATTTTAAAAATGAGATAATTGGTTGGAAATTCCTCCTGTTTGGTCGAATTCGACAGCTTTTAATTTAAAATATATTTTAATTGAAATATCAACTATTACATTTTACTTTATTTGTTAAAGATTCATCTCTTTGGTTCAAAATAAACTATAAATATACCTTTTTTGATTAAAAATTCTCCTTTTTTAGTCTAAAAATCTCTTTAGGTTGAAAAGTAATATTTTTAATTGAAAAATCTTGTCTAGGCTAAAAACTTTAATAATATTTTTTAACTCATCTTTCTTGTCTTGAAAACTGATCTTGTTAGTTGAAAATTTAATCCTTGTGTTTGAAAATTAAATGTTTTCAAGAAAAATTATTCTTCTTGTTTGAATATTCATTTACTTTGCTTAAGAATTATTCATTTCATTGGCTAAATTTAACTAATACTTTCTTAAATTTTTATTTTTTTGTTAATAATTCATTTTTGTCGTTTTAAACTCGACTCTTTGGTAAAAAAACTGATATTCTTTGCAGATTCATCTTCTTTGGTTGAAAAATTATTTTTTGTTGAAAATTTAAGTATTTTGTTTAAACCTCTTTTTTATTTAAATTATTTTTTCAACTAGAAATTGATGTATTTCATTTTTAGATGCAATTTTTTTTTTCATTTGCAAATTCATTTCTTTCGATGAAAATTTGACTGTTTTATTGAAATGTTGTTTTTCTTTGTTATTGAAAATTAACCCTGAAATTAAAAGTTAAGTATTTCATGTATAGTTCTTTTTGTTTAAATTCAACTGTTTTTTTATTCAACATTAAAATATTTTTTGCTCGGAATATCTACTATTCAATTTTTCGTTGAAAATTCATAAATTTTGGGTCTGGTTGAGAATGTTTCTTTTTTAAGTTGAAAATTTACTGTTTTTGTTGTAAATTGTATATACCCTTGCAAATTCCATTTTTATCAGAAAATTTCACTTTTCCATTTTTACTTGAAAATTATAATTTTTGTTGTTAAAAATTTAACAATTTTGTTGAAGATTCATTTTCTTTTAGTTTAAAAATAAAACTTTTTTAGTTAGAACCTTAAATAATTATTTGGAAATTTATGCATTTTCTCGAAAATTTTTGTTTCTAGCTGAAACTTAACCATCTTGTTTGAAAACTGAATATTTTGGTTGAAAAGTGAACTATTTCATTGTTTTTTTGGAAAGTTATCTTTATTAGTTGAAAATTCTACTATTTGGTACAAAAATAGAGAATAGTATCAAAACACGTACTTTTTTTCGTCAGACAAAAGTTTGTAAAATTCAGAAATACGCAAGAAAAAATGACCAGTAATTTAAATATTACATTTTTTCTCTATAAACTGAATGAATTACTCTTTTACTTTATTTTACTTTATTTACTTTATTTTACTTTATTTACCTTATTTTCTCTCGGTTATAAGAGAAGCTATTTTGATTTATTACATTTAAATTTTTGCAAACGTCGAATCCGAACAAATCGCGCACTCTGGTGAGTGGTAAACTCCCCCAAAGATGGAAACCCAAGGAGAAAAATGAAAATGTAACTCAAATTTGGAAACTTCTACCAATCAAAATTCAATATTAGTGGAGTTTCCGTTGGAACTTTCAGCAAGGTGCCTCTTGATTGGCCAATAATTCACGAGGATGTTAAATTTTTTTTATGATTTTGCCCTTTTCGACGACTATGTAGCGCGGCTAAAACTCCATTTTTTTACTCCCTAGGCAGTAAAAAGTGACGTAAGAGGTGATTTATGAAAATTATACATATATGAGCCTGCATTTTACAATAATCAGCCCACTCACCGTAAGAACTGTAAAGGAAATTTTGGTTGCAAATAATAGACCTTTTCATTTCAATTATGTTTTGTGCGCATGCGCAAAAATGGAAGGCTGTCATATATAATTGATCAAATTACTGTAAATTATCCAAAAATTCCGGTAATTTACGGAAATTTCGGTAAATTTATGGAAATTAATAGACATTTTTTTATTGTACATTGTTTCATTTATCTTAAGATTCCATAAATTATCTGTAATATCAATATAAATTACGAACAAAAATCATAATTTTCTGGAAATTTATAAAAAATTTCAAAATTGAATTTGTGGTAAGTTACGATAAGTTACCATATTTACCTTAAAATTACCCAGAAATTTAGACATTATTAATCAAAGTTCTGCCAGAATTCAAATTGGATAAATGAAAGTTAAAAAAACAATTAATAATAAAAGCTTATAATTTATTTATGAAAAATTTCAAAGTATTATATTTTTCAGACCAAGAAAAAAATAAAATAGTTAATTTCCAACCATTAAACAACAAATTTTAACAAAATAATCAACCAAATAATCCAACTTTACACAAATCTAATATCATCTCTGATGAGAATGTAAGATACGAACTTTCATCAAATGAATTATTCATGGAATAATTGAATTTTCTGTTAAAATAATTCATATTCAACCGAAAAATCGAATCTTTCTCAAAAATCTAAATTTTCAACAAAAGAAATTATTTCTAAAGCAGAAAGATAAAATTTATAAGAAATACATGTATTTAATCTTTCCTTCACAAACATTAAGTTTTAGAAAACAAAAAAATTGACACAGAAGATGCATTTGGAATGATTTAGGTACATTTTAAAATAAAAAATAAAAATTTTCTATCAAAAATGAAATTGTAAATTTACAGTTAAAAAATAATAACTTTCAGTCAAAAGAAAAACAAAAAAATCAACCAAAAAGATGAATTTTTAACCAATTTTTTAAATTGAAAATTTAATTTTTAAATAGAAAATTTAACTGAAAATTAAACTGAAATTTTAACTAAGTTGTTGAATTTTCAACTAAAAAATACCAAATTTCAACCAAAAATGGAATGGTTTTTTTTGCAATAAACTAATTTTCATTAAAAAAAAAAATCAACAAAATAGTTGAAATTTCAACCAAATAAATGAATCAACATAAAAAATTAATCTATAACAAAATAGTTCAACTTTCAGTCCAGTATTTGCATTAAAAAAAAGATGAATTCTAATTAAAATGTTTAATAGTTAATATTTCATTAAAAAAATTAATTTTAAATTAAAACTCGTGAAATTGAAGCAAAAAAAAACGAATTTTAAAATAAAAGATTTTCAGTAATGAAACAAAAACATTTCAAACAAATTGTTGAAGCAACTGCCTAGTACTTAAAATAATAAATTTTCTTATAAACCAAATGACTGTCACTTTTACTTTGCCTAATGAATAAAATAAAACATTTTAATATTAATTTGGATACAAAAAATAATTTTTCATTTATTCAAAATTAATTTTCGCGGACGTTAGTCTAGCGCTACCTAACGATTGGTCGATAGGTATTTCACTCTGTAACGTCATCTAGCAAGATAGTCGGATCGATTAAAGCAAAATTATCGATTTTATTATGTAGTTAAATAGCTTTTTTTAAATCAAAAATAATATCCAAATACACTTATGCCAACCAATTATTTTTATCAGAGTTATTCAAAAATAAAGTTTGTTTCCATGCAACCGGTGTTATTGATTGACTCTCAGTGTGCAGACATCTTGGATTTCCTTCACCGAATCAAACCTGAAATACTAATTCTGGGAAATTTAAATTAAGATTCAAGTTTGGATTTTGTTTTAAGCAATAAACATCTTTAGATAATTTAAATATCGATCGAGTATGATATTAAAAAATACATATTTCTTATTATTTTTAATAAATATTTCAAAAATTTGTTTACATTTTTCGGCCATGTGAATCGAGCATAATATTTTTCTCTTTTCA
>JAWWLR010000092.1:9487684-9500655 GCA_035041075.1 Acraspis erinacei | reverse complement strand
CAACGTGAATTTTCAAATAAGAAAACTAATTGTTTTGCCAAAAAAGACGAATTTTCAATAAAATACATAAATTTTCAACACAAATGAAATAGTTAAATTTTCAATAAAAAAAAGAATTTTCAATAAAATACATACTGTTTCTACTAAATAGTTATCAGTAAAAAATGAATATTTAGTACAAAAAAATGTATTTTCCACAAAGTATTAGTTCAGTTTTCCACCCAAAATAAATCTTAAAACAAGTAAAATTTTGTTGACCAAATAAACAACGTGAATTTTCAAATAAGAAAACTAATTGTTTTGCCAAAAAAGACGAATTTTCAATAAAATACATAAATTTTCAGCACAAATGAAATAGTTAAAGTTTAAATAAAAAAATGAATTTTCAGGAAAACAATAGTTAAATTCTTACCCGAAATAAATTTTTAAACAAGTAAAATTTTGTTGACAAGGTAAAAAACGTGAATTTTCAAATAAGAAAATTAATTTTTTTACCAAAAAAGACGAATTTTCAATAAAATAAATAAAATTTGAACTAAATACTTGAACTTTCATCTAAAAAGGTAGTCTGTAGTCAAAAAATTAATATTTAAATTCATATTCAACCAGAAATATGAATTTTTATCCAAAACGTTAAATTTTCAACCAAAGAAATTATTTGCAAAGCATAACATAAATTTTATTAAGAATACATGGATCTTTACTGAAATATTTGAACTTGCAAATAAAAACCATCAATTTTCAACCAAAAAAAGATAAATTCAAAAAAATTGTTTATTTTTCTACCAAAACGACGAATTTTCAACGAAAGATATGAAATTTCAACCAAATAGTTGCATTTTTCAATTGAAAAAAAATAAATCGTCAGCCAACAGTGGAAAGTATAAATTTGCAGTTAAAAAATAATTTTCTATAAAAGAAGCAAAGTTTTGATAAAATAGTTATGTTGGAATATTTAAACTTTCATTAAAAAAAGTTAATTTTTAACAAACAAAGAGACTGTTGTAATTTTAATGAAAATAACTGCTTGGCTTTCAATCTAGAGGCATTTTTTCAGAACAGTTTCAGATTTAAGTCATTTGGGAATGTGAATTACGGGCTAAAAGCTTGCATTTTGAAAATTCAGAGTAATTTTCCAAACAAAAATGAAAGAGTTAAATTTTCAGTTAAAAAATGAATTTCCATCCCAAAACAAAAAGGAATTTTCAACTATGAAGATTAAGTTTTTATCTACAAATAAGAATTTTCAACAAAATACATTATTTTTCAACTGAAAATGATCTTTTTGCAAAAAAAATGAAATAGCTAAATTTTCTGTACAAAGAGTAGTTTTTAAGAAAATAATAGTTAAATTTTTCATCACAAATAAATCTTCAAACAAGTAAAATTGGTTTACTTTTTTTTTAAAGTTCAAATATCAACCGAGTAGTTCAAGTTTCAACAACAGGAAAAGAATTTGTAACTAAGAAGATTAATTTTTTTACAAAAAAAGACAAATTTTCAATAAAATGCATCAATTTTCAACTACATAGTTGAGTTTTCATTTAAAAAAAATTATTAAAAAAAAAACGAATTTTCAAAAAATTATAGTTAAAAAAAATATTCAAAAATATTCAAATTAAAAAAAAATATAATATATATATAAAATTCCTAAAAAAAATAAATCTTTAAAAAAATAACAAAAATTCAACAGCAGTTTAAATTGCAAGCCAGTAGTGGAATTTTTAACAAACAAACAAAAAATTAATTTTTAACAAAATGGTTAAATCCTCAACAAAAAAATAAATGTTCAATAAAACTGATTTTAGAATTCTACAAAAAAAGACGAATTTTCAATAAAATATTTGAATTCTGACTAAGCGTGATCAGTTTTCCACAAAAAATGAAATAGTTTAATTTTCAGTCATAAAAATTAATTTTCAGTAGAAAAAAAGCGAATTTTCAAAAAAATACTTAGTTAAAATTTCCTACCAAAAATAAATCTTTAAAGAAATAATTTTTTTGACAAAGTAGTAGCTTCAATTCCAACTCAGTACTGGAATTAAAAAAAAAGAAAGGAATTTTTATCAAAATTATTAAATCCACAACTAAAAAAAAGAATTTTCAGCAAAACACTTGACTTTAGGATTAATTTTCGACCAAAAAATGAATTTTCAACAAAATACACGAATTTTCAACAAAAAATGATATAGTTAAATTTTCAGTAAAAAGGAATGAATTCTCAAATAAATAATAGTTAAATTTTCATCGATTTATTTGTTAGGTGCAAAATAAACATTTTTGTTTGAAAATTATTTTATTTTATTAAAAGTTAATTTTTTGTTAAAGTTTGATATTTTTAGTCAAAAATGCATTTTTTGTTGTTTAAATTAGTAGTTTAATTTTCAATTAGAAAAGGTAGATTTTTATCTAAAAATAGAAGTATTAGATTTCCATTTAAATAAATATTTTATTTGCAACCAAAAAGATTAATTTTCTTTTAAAAAATACGAATTTTCAACTAAAAAAAAGTAAATTTTTAACCAAAAATGTTACAGTTAAATTTGTAGTGTTCGAAGAATGAAAAACTGCAAAAAACGTATTTTTCACAAAATAGTGAAACTCTCAACCAAGCAGTTGAATTTCCAACAAACAGAGATTAATTATTAACAAAAAATGTAATAGTTTATATTTTAACCAAACAAAAAAATGTTAAATGCTTACCAAATAGGATTAATTTTGAAACCAAAAAGACGAATTTTCAACCAAGAATGTTTTCTCAATCAAGAAAGACATTTTTTTTTAAACAAATTGTTAAACTTTCAGCTGAAAATGATTAATTTTCCCCCAGAAAATGGAATAGTTAAATTTTCAATTAAAAAATTAATGAAAAAAAAGTATTGTTAAGGAAATAGTTCCATGTCCAACCAAAAAGATGAACTTTCAACCGATGTAATAATTTTCTAACAAAGTATTTCAACTTTTAACTAAAGAGACGAATTTTCAAAAACATACGTGAATTTTCAATCAAGAAGATTCATTTTCTACAAAGAAACAACAAATTTTTAAATAAAGGTCCTTTTTTAACCAAAATCGTATATTTAAATTTGCATTAATGTTTCAAAATTTAAATCAATTTTCGACTAAAAATGAATTATTTGCTAACAAATCGTTGCATTTTTATCTAAAAAAAAGATGACATTTCCTAAAAAATGATTATCTTAATAAAATTGTTAAATATTTTGCAAAATAATTATATTTGTCACCAAATACTACCATTTTTAACAACAAAAAATTAATTCTCAACCGAAAATATAATATTTGAACAAAATAGTTATATTTTCAACCAAAGATGATTTCTCAGGTTTATTCTAAGATTTATTAAATTATTGAGTAGATGAATTTGTAATCAAAAAATATTAATTCTCAACAAAAAGTGTAGTATAGCTGTTATTTCAACCAACAAAGATTTTAATTTTAAGTATTTTAAGTAAAAAACAGTTGAATTTTCAACCAGGAAAGATTTTTTGGTCAACCAAATATAGGTAGTTTTTTACAGTAATTGAATTTTCAACCCAAAAAATTGAATTTCAAACAAAGAATTATGACTTTTAAATAATCTAAATAAAATTTGAATTTTATTTTTAATACTTTTACATTTTAGGTCCTCATTTACAATTAAATATTAAACGTTTGTTTATTTTAATGTTCTTATATTTTATTCAAAGTTTCTAGATTTAAATGTGGAAAATTTAAAGTTAAAAAGCGTTGGTTTATCAAATACTGAATTCATTGCATTCATTCCTTATAATTCTATAAAATCCGAATATGTATTTATGCATTCATTAATTCAGTTGGAAGCAGTGATATTCATCATGAATAAGTAAAGAATGAAAGGAGGAACTAATTAATTCCAGGCTGAGATGTAAAGTTTATACTAACAGTAATTGGAAAAAGTTCACTTATTTTATATAATTTTAGATCACTGTGCAAACTTCTTTGTACAAAATTAATTTTTTTGGTTAATGATTCAACATTTTAGTTTAAAAAAATTTTTTATTAAAAATTTACCTATTCCATCTTTGGTTGGAAATTTTTCTTCTTAAGTTGAAAATTTAACTATTAGGTTAAAAATGGGTATTTTTTATTAAAAGATAATATTTTTGGTTCAAAATTACTGTTTAATATTCAGTTTAAAATTCAAATATTTGTTTGAAAATTTCTGTATTTTATTGAAACTTGATCTTTTGTGGTAGAATATTAATCTTCTTGGATATTAATTCACCTTTTTCGTAGAAAATCCTACTATTAGGTTAAAATAGTAATTAATCATTTAAATATTTATTTGAAAATTCATGTATTCTGTTAAAAAGGTATTGTTTTTTAATTGATTTTTTTGTTAATTAAAAATTAATTTTTCTTTGTTTGAAAATTAGTTTTTTTTAACTTAAAATTTAACTAATTTTTTTCGAATTTTTTTTTATATTCATTCAATATTTTTGGTTCGAAAATTCATTTGTTTGCTTGTAAATTTAAATTTAAAAAAAATCTATGTATAGTATTAGCTTAAAAACTTATTTCTCTAACTGCAAATTGAACTATTATATTTTTTGTGGAAATTTTATTCCATTTTTGTTAAATTTTTTTTAACATTTCAACTTTTTAGTCCCTTGAAAATTCATATTTTTTGGTTTAATTCAACTATTTTTTTTCATTGAAAATTACAAACTTTTTTCTGGAAATATCAATAATTACACTTTTTGTTTAGAATTTATTTCTTTATCAAAGATTCATCAGATTGGTTGAAAATTTAACTATTCTATTGAAAATTCTCTTTTTTCTTGGCTGCAAATTAATTATTTTAACTGAAAATATAGTGATACAATTTTTAATTAATAAATCTTAATCGGTATTAAGGAAAAACGACAACAATGCTTTCGAGATTTTTGTGACACTTATTTTTTATAGAAAGATTAGGTTGGTCAAAAAAAAATATTTTTTTTCTATTATGGCTTTTCTGCAAAATTTGAAATTTGCTTGAGAGACCTATAAATATATATTCTTGATTTCTGGCCAAATTTAGGGAACATTTTGACACCTAAAAGAACTATTTGTGCTTCATTTGACCTTCTATATAATTTTTTTATTCTCCTAAAGCTTCTCTATTTTAAACGTTCTCTATTTCCGTTGATAATATTATTTAACGCACGGATCATCGCTAAAATTATGTATGTTATCAGTTATTATATTAATGATAATGAGTTCCTTTTAAATTTGTCACCAGAAATTCCTGAAGAACTTCCTTCATCTGATCGTGCAAAATTTCTATTTTGAATTGAATAATTAACTAATTAACTAATTTTTAACAAAAAAAATTAATCTTCAATCAAAACAGATTAATTTTGAATCAATCAGTTGCATTTTTAACAAAAAAAGATTAAATTTCTACCAATAAAAAATTAATTCTCGAGCCAAAATGACAATAGTTCAATGTTCAGTTTAAACAAATTAATTGGAATAAAAAATGATTTTTCAACAAAAAAGTTAAGTTTTCAAAAAAAAGATGTATTTTCAACTAAATGATTATCTTCAACCATAAAAATAATTTTTTTTCAAAGTATAGTTGAACTTTCAAATAAAAAAGATAAATTTGCACACCTAAATTTTAATTTGTATGTGAAAATGTTAAATTTTGATATATAAATAACAATTGAACAATTATTATTTTGATGCGACTTAAAATAAGAATAATACAACTGAAAAGGAACTTTTTTATGTTTAACATATTTATTGCATTGAAGGCAGGCAAAGTTTTTTTTTTACATTTTTATTATGTTTGAAACAAGGAAATGTTATTTTGTAATTTTTGTTAAATTGGGAGAAGGACGTTTTATTTTTTAAAGACTTTTAAAGAGGTGGAAAGAAGGAAATTCCGTTTTTCAATATTTTATAAATTGAAAGAAGAATTTTTGATTTTTAACATTTTTATTGAGTTGAAAGGGATGACGTTTTTGTTATGTATTTTGGTTTTTAAATTGAAAGAGGGAAATTTTATCTATATTTTAAATTTTTTCTGAATTGGAAGAGGGCAATTTAAAAAACAAATTTACTGATTTTATTGAGTTGGTAGAACTTTTTCTTATTAATTGTTTTGGAACAGGAAGAAGGATATTTTTTGTTTTTAATAATTTCATCGAGTTTGAAGGAAAGAATTTTTGGTCTCAATATCTTCTGAATTGGAGGAGGATAATTTTTTTTGAACATTTTTATTGTGGCGGAAGGGAGGAAATTTATTTTTACATTTTTATTGAGTTGAAGGTGGGAAAATTTAGTCTTTTTTACCATTTTTATTGAGTTTGAAACGTGGAAATTTTAGGTTTTAATTTTTTTGAAGGGTTGGAAGGGAGGACATTTTTTCACATTTTCCTGAATTGGAAGAGACCCCTTTTTAGTTTTATTATTTTTATTCGGTTGTAAGCGAGGTTGTAAGGGATTACATTTTTTTTCTAAATTGGAAGAGGTGTGAAATGTTGGTTATTATGTTTTCTGAATTGGAAGAGGAAAAGGCCTTTTTTTATTTTTAGCATTTTTATTGAGTTGAAAGAGAGGTAATTTTGGTTTTCACATTTTTCTGAACTGGAAGACGCCCTTTTTTATTTAATAATTTTTATGGAGTTGCAATGGATGAAATTTTGTAAGGAATTAAATTTTGGTTTTTAATTTTTTTCTGAATTGGTAGAGACTCTTTTTGCGTTTTATCATTTTTATTTGAGTTGGAACAGGGACATTTTATTTTTAAAGAATTTTAAAGAGTTTTAAAGGGGGAGATTTTATTTTAATATAATTTATGATTGGCAAGACTGATACTTTTTTATTTTTAACACTTCTATTGAGTGAAAGGGATCAAATATTGGGTTTTAATATTTTTAGAATTAGAAGAGACCCTTTTTGTGTTTTGTCATTTTTACTTGATTTGCAAGGGAGGAAATTTCGGTTATCAATTTTTTCTGATTGGATGAGGGATATTTTATATTTTTAAGAATTTTAAAACCTTTCATCGGAGGGAAATTTTATTCTAAAATAATTTATGAGTTGGAAGGGAACAAATTTCGGGTTTTTAATTTTTTTATGAATTTGAAGAGCCTTTTTGTTTTTTATCATTTTTATTTGAGTTGGAAGGAAGTGAATTTCAGTTACTTATTTTTTCCTAGTTGAAAGAGACATTTTTTAAGGCCGAAAAATTCGGTATTCTTAGCGTTTTTATTGAGTTTGAAACGTAAAAATTTTAATTTTTAATTTATTTTTTGTATTGGCAAATGGAAATGTTATATTTTTAAGATTAAGATTTTTTTCTGAGTTGGAAGAGGCCCAATTTTGTGTTTATCATTTTTAATAAGTTGGAAGGGATAGACATTTTTTTTAATTGGAGGAGGAAAATTGGTTATTTTTAAGAATTTTAAATAGTTGGAAAGGAGGAAATGTTATTTTTAATACTTTTATTGAGTTGGATGGAAGTAAATGTTGTTTTTTAAATTTTTTTCTGAATTGGAAGAGACCCTTTTTGTGTTTTCTAATTTTTATTTGAGTTGGAAGGAAGGAAAGTTAGAATATCAATTTTTTATGAATTGGAAGAGGGACATTTAATATTTTTATAGATTTTTATCGAGTTGGAAAGGAGAATATTTTATTTTTCAATATTTTATTAATTGGAACAATGATAATTTTTTATTTCTAACATTTTTATTGAGGTGTAAGTGATGAAATTTTATTTGATTTTTTTTCCTGATTTGAAAGAGACTCTGTTTTGTGTTTTATCGTTTTTATTGAGTTGAAAGGGATCAAATTTTCGTTGCTTACTTATTTTCCGAATTGAAAATCATTTTTATTGAGTTGAAAATGATGAAATTTTGCTTATTTTTTTCTGAAATAGCTTTGGATCTGATGAAAATATTATGATTTTTTTTTTGTTTAATTAGAAAAGTGATATTTAAAACAAAATGTTATCAAGTTAGAAGGAAGGAAATCTCCGTGTTAATTTTTTCTGAATTAGAGGAGGTTAATTTCTGTTTTTATATTTTATTGAGCTTGAGGGAGGAGTTTTCGGTTCCTAATTTTTCCTAAATTTGAAGAGGCGCATTAATTAATTAATTAATTAATTTTTACATTTTTACTAAGTTCAAGGTTCAAGTTGGGTATTTTTACCATTTTTATTGAGTTTGAAACTGGGAAATCTAAAGGTTTTTATTGAGTTTAATGGTCGAAGTTTTTATCTTCAATCTTTCATTCTGAATTGGAAGAGTACATATTTTATTTTTAGAATTTTTAATAATATGAGTTGAATAGAAGCTTTAATTTCAAATAACAGTATTAAAAATGATAGCTTGGTTTTATGTTTTTTAATCAAAAATCTTTGAACTGTTCAATTTATAAAAGTTTAAAATGTCGCAGATTTATGAAATAAATGTTGTGATTTCTAGGTATCAAGGCTCGTGATTTTACATGAAGAAGCCGAAGATGGAAATGCAATGCCAGATTTGTCAAGGCCTGTGCAGGCTGTTAGTATGGCTGTGGCAAATCTTGTAAAGGTAAAAAACAAATTAATAATAAAATAACAAATATAATAATCATAATAATAAAATTAATTAATTTGTGCAAAATTCACTCAGGATATATTTAAAATCTATGTACAATTTAAAGTGGTGTTTATTAATATTTTCCTGAAGGTTGGAAAGGAAACTATAAATTCGTCAGATGATGCTTTACTCAAACAAGATATGCCTGGATCCCTCCAACGAGTTGAGGGAGCTTCTCGTCTTTTGGAAGAAGCTTCAGTAATGCTTAAACAAGACCCTTATTCTGGTCCTGCAAGGTAAACTATTTAGAAAATTTAGCAAAGTAGTTTAACTTTCAACCTACAAGTTTAATTTTCAAAAAAAAAAACGATTGAATTTTCAACAAAATACATGAATCTTAAATCAAATAGTTGAATTTTCTACTAAAAAAAAAAGATGCATTTTTCACCAATTATGAAATAGTTAAATTTTCAGATGAAACACTTATTTTCAGCCAAAAAAAAAACAAATTTTTAACAAAGTAGTTAAATTTTCAACAAAAAACATGAATTTTTAACTGAAATGATAGATTTTTAAACATAAAAATTAATTTTTTTAAAAGTAGTTAGTCTTCATAAAAAATGAATTCTCAACGAAAAATGTAATAGTTAATATTTCAACAGCAAAATATTTTAATTTTAAATAAAAAAACCAGTTGAATTCAACCAAAAAAGACGGATTTAAAACAAAATATTTAATTTTTCAACAAAAAACATGAATTTACAACGTGAATTATATGAATCTTTAACCATGAAAATTATTTTTTGAGAAAGCAGTTCAGCTTTTAACCAAGTAGTTGAATTTTCATTTTATAAACTGAAAAAGTTGAAAATTCATTTTCTTTGTTTGAAATTAAAGTTTAGTTTTCAACCAAAAAAGGTCCATTTTTAACCAAAAATGGAACGGTTAAATTTTCAGCGTTAAAATAATTAATTGCCAACAGAAAAACCGCATTTTCAACGAAATAGTCTCATTTTTAACTAAGAAATTGCATTTTCAAAAAAAAGTTAAATTTTCATCTAACAAGATTAATTTTTTACAAAAAAAGACGAATTTTTAATGAAATACATAAATTTTCAACCAAAAATGGAATAGTTACATTTTCAGTAACAAAAATGATAATTTCTAACAAAAAAAAAAAATTTTTAGCGAAATTTTCTATCAGAGACGAATCGTCAACCAAAAAATTAATTTTTAACTATGTTAAAACTGTAGTGTTAAAAAATTTTGGAAATATTTCAACAGTCCAGAAAGAAAACCAATTTCAAACAAATTTTTGAATATTCAACTAAAAATTAACAATTTTCCAACAAAAAGGATGACTGTAATAAAATTATTTTAAATCAAATATTCCTTTTTCAATCGAAAATAGAAAACTAAAATTTTTATTTAAAAAAAGTATTTTCAATATAAAAAAAACGAATTTTTAATCAAATATTTTGTTCAAACTTGAAAAATATAATAGTAATAAAAAGTTGATATTTCAAGCCAAGAAGATTTTTTTAAAATCAAAAACAGTTGAACTAAAGAAATGATATTTTAACTTAAATAATTAATCTTCAAAGGAAACAATTACTTTAAACAAAATAGTTAATCTTTTAATCAAGTAGTCGAATTTTAATCCAAAAAAAGATGAGGTCTCAACCAAAAATATCATAGTTGATATTTAAACTAAAAAAAAAACATTTTAATTTTCAATAAAAAATAGAAACTGGAAAATTTACAGGTAAAAAAATTATTTTGAAGAATAAATAAGTTTTCGATAAAAGAGTTGAATTTTTAACCAAAACGGATTATTTTCTAAACAAAATGGTTGTATTTCCAATAAAATAGTAAAATTTGGAACCAAAAATATGATAAAGGACTTTTTAACCAAAAAGAATTAACATTAAAACAAAAATAGTTGGATTTTCTTGTTACTTTCTATGAATAATTCAGTTTGCATACAAGTGATAAAATAAAAAAAAGGAAAAACGAAAGAAAATTAATTTTTTTGTTGAAAATTCATCTCTTTGGTTAAAAATTTAACTATTTTGTTTTAAAATTTTCTTTTTTTTTGGTGAAAATAATTTGCCTGTCTGAAAATTAACTTTTTTTATTTAAAATATGATTATACTTCCAGACTGTTAACAACTATTTTATATTAATATGAATGAGAATTGTTTAGAATTGAATAATTGTCAAAAAAATCTTTACATTCGCATTAATTAATAATTTTTTCAAGAAATTGTTAGTAAATAAGTGGATTTGTTTCAAAAATAGAACTGGAAACTGCAAAATTCATGGAATTTCGACATCAAATTTGCAGAACACTGATTATAATTTGTTCTGATCCAGAAAGGAAATGCAGTTTCTTCGAAATTTAAAAGGTCTGATTATCTTATTACAGAAAAAAATTGATTGAAGGTTCCCGTGGTATATTGCAAGGAACCAGTTCACTTTTGTTGTGTTTCGACGAGAGCGAGGTGCGTAAAATTATTCGAGAATGCAAACGAGTTCTGGATTACCTAGCAGTATCAGAAGTAATTGAAACAATGGAAGACCTGGTTCACTTTTTGAAAAATCTCAGTCCATGCTTGAGCAAAGTCTCGAGGGAAGTCAGCGCTCGTGAAAAAGAATTAACGCATCAAGTCCATCGCGAAATTTTAGTTCGCTGCCTTGATCAGGTAATTCAAATTATTATTTTTTTTTAATACTCTCAGACCTCGGACTCACAAAACCAAGACAATATTTCAACAAAATACATAAATTTTCAATAAAATACATTAAAAAAATAGACGAATTTTTAATAAATTACATACATTTTTAACTAAATACTTTGAACAGTAGATGTGATTTAAGTCCAAATGTTATTTAATTAATTTTTAGTTTATGTTGTTTGCGTTTCTAAATTTTTTTAACCAAAGATGGAGCAGGTAAATTTTCGTTGAGAAGAATTAATTTTCAGTAAAAAAAGAAATGAATTTTCTATGAATCAGTTAAATTTTCAGTTAAAATCTGACTTTTTAAGAAAAAATACAAACAAAAAAAATAATTTTCTACTATAGTTATGAATCTTCAACAAGAAAATGAAATTCTAAGAGAATTTTGAGCAAAACATTTAAATATTCTATTAAAAAAGAATACCTTGACAAAAAATAGTGCAATTTTCAAATAAAATTATGAATTTCCAATAAAAAAATTAACTTTTAAGAAATTGGTTGAACTTTCAAATCAAGAATTTAAATTTTCAGCCTAAAAACATGAATTTTGAACGGAAAAATGTAATATTTAGCATTTAAAAAAAAAATTTGAATAAAAAAGCAGTTGGATTTAACCAACAAAGACGAATTTTTAACAAAATACATAAATTTACAATCAGTCAGTTAAATTTTTAACAAAGTACTTCAATTTCCAGTTAAAAAATTACTTTTTTTCGTCAAAAAAATGTTTAAATAAAAAAAAACAGTTGGATTTAACCAACAAAGGCGAATATACAAAAAAATAGATAATTTTTCAACAAATGGTTGAATTTTCAAGTAATAAGATTTAATTTTCTATCAAGGAAGACGATTTTTTTAAAAGTTACATAATTTTTTAACCAAACAGTTCAATTTTCAACCAAAAATATGAATTTTCAATTCAGAAAATTAATTTTCCACCCAAGAAGATTAATTCTGATTGTAATAAAAACAATCAGATTTAACCATCAAAGGCGATTTTTTTAAACAAAATACAAATATTTTTAATAAAATAGTTGAATTTTCAAGCAAGAATATTGATTTTCTACCAAAAAAAACAAACGAATTTGATCCAATTGCATAATTTTTCATATAAATACTGTCAAATTTTGATTGAGGAGAAATAATTTTCAATAAATGAACGAATTTTCTATAAGACAGTTTAATTTTATACAAAATAGCTGTATTTTATATCAAATTATTGAATTTTTAAACCAGAAAGTTCAAGTTTTTATAAAACAATTGAGTTTTCATCAAAGTCGTTAAATTTGCTGTTAAGAAATTAATTTTTAACCAAAAAAGAAGTATTTTTAACTAAAATTATGAATTTTCAACCAATTGCATACATTTTCAACAAGTAGCTGAAGTTTAATTTTTCAAAGGTTAATTTAAGAGTTTAACTTTTCAAAAGAAAAAGAATTTTTAATTAAGATAATTAATTTTCCACCCAAGAAGATTATTTCTGATTTTAATACAAAAAAACCAGATGGATTTGTCCAACAAAGATGAATTTTTAACAAAATAGTTGAATTTTCAAGTAATAAGATTTAATTTTCTATCAAAGAAGAGGATTTTCTAACAAATTACATAATTTTTTAACCAAACAGTTCAATTTTCAACCAAAAATATGAATTTTCAATTCAGAAAATTAATTTTCCAC
>JAWWLR010000092.1:9436600-9452066 GCA_035041075.1 Acraspis erinacei | reverse complement strand
TACGCGGACGACGTAGTCCTGTTAGCAGACGACGAGAAGGGGATGAATCTAATGATACGAATATTCGAAGAGTATATACGAGAAAAGGATCTGAAGGTAAACGTAGAACAGACCAAGGTGATGTGTTTCAGAAGTAGAACAAGGATCATAGATTGCATTGGGAAGATAAATGGGCAAACAGTGGAAACGCTGGAGGAGTTCTATTGCCTAGGTTTTTGGTTTCAGTCAGGAGGGGGAAACGAGCTGCACGTGAGGAAAAGAAAAAAATGTTGGTTCAAATTAATGCAGGTTCAAGGACGATTTGAGAATGAGGGTCTAGTCCTTTAATGCGTCGTTGTGGGCGGTATTGCGTTATGGAATGGAGATCTGAGGATGGAACGAACATAGGAAAGTAGAGAGCTTGCATGAGCGATTTCTGAGATGGTTAATGGGGGTTAGTTGAAGGTGCCCAGGATACATGTTAAGAGAAGAATTAGGGAGGGAAGAAATGGTTACTAGACAAATTAAAAGAGCCTGAAGGTTTGAAGAGAAGCTAAAAGGGGGAGATGGGAGTAGAATAGCGCAAATATGCTTAGGCCAAGTTCGGAAGAAGGAGTCGAGAGGCAATTTGGGAAATTCGAGATGGGAGGACGAAAGGGAAAAAATTAAGAGGGTTTGTGATATACGAGAAGGGTTTATGTTGTGGCCGAACATAGAGTTAGAGCTATTAATAAGACAAGGAGAAGAGGGATGGACGAAAATTATGGATTCAAGGTGCAATAGATGGTATATGGTGGTGAAAGGGTTGACGGAACCAGAATATCTGCAAAAAATAAAAAAAGGAAGACAAATGGAGTAGGGTGGTACGGTTCAGAATGGGAGGAGGAGTGAGAGCATGCAGATACTGGATGGATGAAGAGGAGAATTTATGTAGAGTATGTGGGTACGAAATGGAGTCATAAGCACATGTATTAAAGAGATGTGCAGGAGAGGAGGACGGACAGAGTGTGGATGTGTGTGTAAGGCTGGCTACACACGTTCAGTTTGCCTCCAGTTTTAACTGCACAGGTCAGGACTGTGCAGTTCAATCGAGAGGCCTGTATTGCATCCACACGTTCAGATAAGTCTGGCAGTTCTCAGTCAGTTTTCGCATAAAAATATGTGTGACAGAGACGACACTTTAGCAATAATTGGGCTAATTGCCGCGTTCAAGCCGAAAAGACGGCAATCGAAACGAAAAATATTGTGTAAACAGTGGTTCACACGGAAACAATTTATACGTCAAAAATTTACGAACTAGTAGCTAGATCTCGGATATGGGAAAAATTCTTTGCACATTAATGTTGTCAGTTGACAATTACCCCCACTCTACATCAACTAGCATATGTAATACGCCGTCTCTCCGAGGAGCTCCGTTCTATATACCTGTACTCATAAACGCAGATAAAGCATTCGAAGTAAGAGATTGACTTCGAGCTTACACAAAAAAGCTCAATAAGCATTTTCACGCATAACATTGATATATTTTCGTAAATAATCTGCGAATTTTGAGAAAGAATTGACGAACTCTATATGACTATATATATATTACGCACTCATGCTAAATGTTTAGAATTTGTCGAGTCAGCAGTTAGAGGGTTCAGATCCTCAGAGTTGTGCGAATTTATAAATAAATATAAATTAAATCGGAGAAAT
The DNA here is from genome assembly GCA_035041075.1 of Acraspis erinacei. Lineage (NCBI taxonomy): Eukaryota > Metazoa > Arthropoda > Insecta > Hymenoptera > Cynipidae > Acraspis > Acraspis erinacei. The sequence goes on along the minus strand of JAWWLR010000092.1, from coordinate 9,450,392 downwards.
AAAAATTTTCCCCTTTTACATTTAAATCCAAAACCTTTTAGGAACTGTTCGTAGGAAATGCGAACTGTTCGGAAAAGCGTTCCAAATTTATCCATACATTCTTCATTGAAATAAGGATTTAATGTTTGAGTTTTTCATCCCGTATCCGAGACCTAGCTACAAGTTCGTGTGAAATACAAACAAGGCTAAATCCAAAAGTCCATCTAAATATCGGAATATTATTGTCATGTTTAACAAATGTTGTGATGCCTAAATATACAAGGTGTCCCAGTATTCAAAAAACATTTTTGTATTTTTGCATTCTAACAAAAAACTAGCGTCGGAAATAATTATAAAAAGATTTTCGAACGTTAATAATTACCGAGTAATTAACAATTAAAGATTAATCAATCAGAAGGACACATTCGATGGTCGGCAGTCTACGTGCCATCGGCTCGAGTTAGTCTGGGATCCGAAAAGTGGAGTTAGTGTCCAGTTTAGGTCCGTATGATTTGATGATTGATTCTTGTGCAAATCGTTCTCCTGATTCCGAATATATCGGGTGCACATGGCAAATTCCTGGTCGTTTAGTTGTTATTGAACAATTTATATGTTTAGATAAAAAATGTAATATCTCTGAAAATTATTAAATTTTTGAAATTATTTTTTCATATTCATTCAGAGAAGTGTTATACGCACAAATTTTATCCATGGTGTATCTTGATTTAATTGATAGTTTTCGAGAAAAACAACAAGAATAGGGTTTTAATAAAGAACCCTTTATACAGTCTATTTTTTATCATTTCATATTTTTTTTGGTGATCTTATAGATCTAGCTGAGACAAAGGCAATTTGTTTTGAAATTTTTTCAGTTGGGCTATTAGTTTAGTTTTGACAAAATTAGAAATAAATACAAAGTTTTCACGTCTGTGTGTACAGTTGTCAGTAACAGCATCAGCCGGCGGACTTGGAAGATAGCCCAGTCAGTAAAGCATTTCATGGTGACGCAATTCAGGAGTGGAAGCGACAGTGATTTTCGTGTAGTGTTGATGCCTGTGAAGAAGGCCAGTATGTTTTCAACAACAAATTTGTGTCAGAAAAAAAGTGTGCCCCGGTCAAAGTTTGCGAAATCATGTTTGTTGAAGATTGCGACCAAGTTATGAATTGTGGGGGTGGGGAAGTTTAATTATCAATTAAAAATATCAAAAAGATGTACAATTTGGTTGGTCGAACTTCGAGATCGGCCCATTTGTTTACTTGGGAACAAATCAAAACCGCAAAAATGAGTCACTTTCTAATTTTGGTAATAATGCAAGCAGATCCTTCAAAAATTTTGAAAGTATGTATTTTTGTAAGGTGAAAGCTTGTGCAAAATGCCAACATAATGCAGTAAATACTTTGGCAGGAAATCGGTTTTGTTGTTCAAAGATTGTCTGTTTTTTCAGCGGCTGTACGTTTGAAAGAAAATGTTTCAAACCAATGACAGTGTAGAATTGTACTCCCCAACATCTATTGTACCCAAAACAGTACTCAGATCATTTGTTTTTCTGAATTAAGTTAGTCAAAAATGGCTGAAAGCAGGAAAAGGCGTTTGTTTCTTATAAACAAATAGAATAACTTCGTTGAATTTAGTGTTACACAATTGCGGTTTCGGTCCATGATTAGTTATGAAATGTGAATAAAGGAAGAAAAAATAAAATAGCTCTCCGATGATTAGGAGAAAAGATAATAATTTTTTTTGTAACCTTTACAGCCGGTGCAATTTTTAAGTTAGAGAGCTCACATTTTAACAATGCAACCAAGCAAGTAACGGCAGAGTGGGGGACAAAGCTTGAGCGTGCGAGGCGTTTACGCTGAAATTGAATTCTTATCTTCAAATTGCGTCCTATATAAAAATCTTGTGAACGAAGTAACATATTAAGACGAATTTTTTTAATTTGGCTAACTTTTCGCGCTGATTATGAATCCTACATTAAAAGTTGGCCAAATGTATAAGTAATGCTTCAAATTTAGGGTTGTTTTTATTATTTTCATTAATTTCATGATTCCTTAATCAATTTTTCCATTGAATGTGAATTGTATTTTATCGATTTAAAGTTTATTAAATTATGTTACAAGAAATTTGTATAAAATGCTCATTTCATTGTTCGTGAAACGCAGATTCAACGTTTTGTGGAAATGTACTTAAGTAATGTCTTATTGGTTTTGATTTTTTTCATGAAGTTTGAAAGAAATGTGCATTGAATTAAGTGTATTGTCCGTTAAAAAAAACGTTATAATATTATTTTCAAAATTTCGAAAGACTAAAACTTTTGATGAGTTGAGCTCGACAAATGCAGTATTTATTACCTCTAATAAATTTACGTGAGAACGACGGTTCTCATATTAAAACTCAAAATGTAAAACTCAAAAAACATAAAAAATCAAAAAATATTCAAATTTCGACAATCTAAAACTTTTGATGAGTTGTGCTCGAGAAATGCAGCCTGTATTCCCTCTAACAAATTTACGTGAGAACGACGGTTCTCATATAAAAACTCAAAATGTAAAACTCAAAAAACATAAAAGATCCAAAAATAGTACTTACGGACACAATACATTGTTAATTCAAGACATATTTCTTTCAAATGTAATGAAGAGAGACGAAAACAATAAGATATTACTTAAGTACATTTTGCGCAAAACGCTAAACCTGCGTTTTACGAATAATGAGTTTCGCATTTCATACACATTTCTTGAAAAATAACTTAATAAACTTTAAATCGATAAAATAAAATTCACATTCAATGGGAAAATTATTTCAGGAATCGTGAAATTAATGCAAATAATAAAAATACCCCTAAATTTGAAGACTTACTCAGCGCAAAAAGTTAGCCCAAATTAAAAAAAAAATCGTCATAATATGTTACTTCGTTCACGAGATTTTTACATAGGACGCAATTTGAAGATGGTAATTCAATTTGAGCGCAAATTTCACGCACGCTCAAGCGGCTTCCCCCACTCCGCCGTCACGCGCTTAGTTGCACGTTGTCCGTAAATTTACCGGGATTGAAAATACTGAGGGCAAAAATGAAAATTCGGAACATTTTACTAGAAATAGCTCAAGTCTCCATCTACATATTGTTAAAATGTGAGCTCTCCACCTTAAAACCTGCACCTGCTATAAGCGTTACAACAAATATAATTATCTTTTCTCCTAATCATCGTGGAGCTATTTTCTTTTTTGTTTCTTTATTCAAATTTCATAAGTAATCCTGGACCGAAACCGCAATTTTGTAAGACTAAATTCAACGAAGTTATTCTATTTGTTTATAAGAAAGAAACCCCTCTTCTTGCTTTTAGCCATTTTTGACCAACTTAATTTAGAAAAACAAAATTATCTGAATACTGTTTTTGGTACAGTAGATGTTGGGGATTACAATTCCACACTTTCATTGGTTGGAAACTTTTTTTTCAGAAGTACAGCCAAAGTATTTACTGCATTAAGGTGAAATTTGTTTCCAAGTAAACAAATGGGCCGATCTCGAAGTTCGACCAACCAAATTGTACATCTTTTTAATATCTTTCATTGATAATTAAACTTTTTTCCCCACGATTCATATCTTGGTCGCAATCTTCAAAAAAACATGATTTCGCAAACTTTGACTCGCGTACACTTTTTTCTGACACGAATTTGTTGTTGAAAACATACTGGCCTTTTTCCCAGACATCAGCACTATAGGCGCACACACGCTCACACAAACAGGAAAAAGATTGTATTTATTTCGAATTTTGTCAAAACTAAACTAATAGCCTAATAGAAAAAATTTCAAAATAAATTGCCCTTGTCTAAGCTTTATCTATAATATTACGAAAAAAAATTATTGAATGATTGGCCTGATACCTGATACCTCAGTTTCAGGTCAGCCCTGAAGAAGTGAACTGCAATGTTCACGAAACGTCGGCAAGATTCGTAGTTTTGTACACGATTGAAACCCGAACTATCTCTTTTATCATGGTAAATCATCGTGAAAGCATTAAATCTGTTACATTTCGGTATTGTTTTTATTTGAAAACTGACTGTTGCCGATTTCTTAAAATCTCAAAGTTTCCAAACACTCTAAATCCGAAAAAATCGGTTTTACAATGGTGTCTGTCTGTCGCCGTCGTTGTCGTTGCGCTTTTTTACCAAAATGGTTTATTGAGGAGTGTTGATGAAAATTCCAAGTTCTTTTCTGGGTAAAGCTACGAAAGTGGTTCCCGAAATTTTTTTTCGGACAGGAAATTATCCGTAAACCTAAGAAAAATATAATCTTCTAGCGTTCATAGATCAAGAAATATCAGTCTTGAAAAAGCACATCTTTTTGTTATTTTGAGCTATTTTGAACCAAAAAATGTTTTTTTTTTCAAAACAAAACGTTTGGTGGGAATTCTACAGACAATCGGTAAGAGAATAAATTATAGAAGGTTAAATTCTGCTTAAAATAAATTGTGTGAATATTTGATCTATTTGCTTTGCGAAAATTACTTTCAGAATATTTGTTGTCAAAAGTGAATGAAGAAAAAATATAAATTAGCTGGTTTTAAATTGCTTATTTATTATTTATAAAAATGTTCTTGAATAAATTAGTTTAATAGTGAAGTATTATTTTATACGTTAAAAATGTCAAAAATTGCTAAATTAATCATCACAGACAAAACAATTAAAGTTAATTGTTGATAACAAAAGAATATGTAACCAAACTAATTAGAGTAATTAGGTAATAATGCAATTGATGAAAGAACTAACTAAATAATTGACTAACTGTGTGACTGATAAATTACGAAGTATCAGGAATGGTACTTATTAATCGCTGTAATTTTGACAAAGAAAATAATCAAATATGCACACAATTGATATTCTGAAGGATTGTAGATGGGAGGTTTCCTTTTTGACTCCCTCATAAATATTTTTATATTTCTCATTAATTGTAAAAGTATAAAAAATGTTTGAATTAGTTTTCCTAAGATTCCCCATCTGTCTCCAAGTCATAAGTTTGATCATTTTTAAACTTGCTGCGACTCTATGCGTCATTAAAAAGTTTTAGTAAACTTGTATTTATTTTCAAAACATTTTAAAAGTATAGAAAATTTATGAATTTGTTTTTCAAAAATATCCAATCTCTGTCCAAATCGTGACTTTAATCATTTTTTAAGTTGCTGCGACTGAATACTTTTTTTCTATGCAATTTTAATACACAATAAAGCTGTTTACTTCTGAAAGAAAATCGTGCACGTATATAATAAAAAAGAATTGTTTACAAATTTACGTATGTTCTTAAGATTCCTAATCTCTGTCTCAGAAAAAATTTTTCGCCCTTATGTTGCAATAAAATTTAAAGTGCGATAAAACTGCTTACTTCTAAAAAATGTATGAATATTAGCAAAAAATTTCAAATATATTCCAACGCTATTACTTTGACGCAAACCTAATTTGTTTGCGAAAAAGGATAAATGTTTATAACTATTCAATTATAAATTAGAATTTATGTTTCCAAAATTTTGCACGTAGTATTTCCTTCAAATAACGCAACAAACAGATTTTATTTTGACAAGAACGTCTTATCTATTTTTTAAGATCAATGAATGTAAATGCATTTAGATATTGATTACAGTTTTTATAATTTGAAAGAAGTAATGTACTACTTGCAACAACGTAATTAAAATTTGTGTTTAAAACGTTTTTTGGTTAGTTTTTCCATCCAAGATAGAAACAGACAAGGTTTCAATTTAACGAGAACCTCTGACCTATTTTCAAAAAAGCAATGAATGTAACAGAAGTTAGAAATTATTTACACTTTTCATGATTTACAAAATATATTGTATTACTTGTGTAGCCTGAATCAAATTTATATTTAATACTTTTTTGGGTAGTTTTTCGTTTAAGTAATATCGTGAAAAGGGTTCCCATTTAACAAAAAACTTTGATCTTATCTAAAAAATTAGTAAATATCGTAGAATCGACTAAGGTATTTAAAATTCCCTAGATTTTAATTCAGGAAATAATGAACTAATTGCGTTTGCATGATTATTATTTCTGGCTCCAAACCTTTTCGGTACCCTTTGGCCAGAAGGTGTTAAGGTGTTACATTTGTTTTACTTTTCCTTAATTATTCAAAAGGGTGCATTATTTCTCGTGAAGTGGATACAAATAGTTCCTAAGCAAAAATTTAACTGATTTTTGGAGAGATACCAGAAAATTACTTTTGTTACACATTATGTAAAGAAGCCCCTATGAGGAATCGAGAATAATAACTTTTGTGTTTAGGAAAGGTGTTCTGCTATTTTAATGTTGACAGCACATTTTCAAGAAAGAGAATTTGGTGGGATTCTCAAATTGTCATTTTTTTTGGTACTTTTGTTACTTTCTTTACTTATGTAAAGGCGTTCTCATATGTAATACTTGCTTAAAAACATTACAAAGAGAAATTTTGCTGGCTTTTGCGAATTTTCAGTTTTCTGTTAGATTTTCACAAGTTATGTATCAGGAACTTTAAGAAGAATCGAAAAACATAATTTTTTCTTTAGGAAAGATGCTGTGTTATTTTAATCTTAATAACTAATTTTTCCATTGTGCACTACTTGTGATAATTTTAAATCGAAAGCAGTTTACTTTATAAACAAAATTCAACAAAATAGCTTCATTCAAAATCAAAAAGGTGGATTTTCAATCAAAAAATTGAATTCCCAACGAAAAATGTGACAGCTGTTAATAAAATTATAATATTAATATTTGAATCTTCAACCAAAGCGTATATTAATTTTAAACCAGTTTCAATTCTAATTAAACAAATATTACATTTTCACCAAAAGAGATAAATTTTTAAAACAAAAAGATCTATTTTGGTAAAAATTGCATCTTTCTTGAATTAAAATGCAACTGTTTCGGTGAAAATGTAACAATTTTGTTAATAAATTAATTCTTTTCGGATTTAAACAGACAGACAGATGCATTCGTAAAAACCTGTTTTTCGGAATCAGGGTTCATCAAAACGTGAACATTTGACAAAAAATGTATGGGTGAAATTTGACATAAATCTAGTACCTACTCTGATGAGAATGTAAAAATGAATTAATTTGTCACTAATCATTTTTGATAGTTCTATTTTTGGGTTTAGTCCTAAAAAAATAGCATTAAAAACATAAAAAAATTAAATTTTTTGAAACCCCCACACGAAAAAAAAAACAAATTAAAAGACAAAAGTTGTTATGAGAATGTGCCCACGCAACGGGCAGATTATTTTTGCTATTAACTATGTTTTTCAAAAATTTGCTACTATAATATTGTAGGGCATTCAAAAAGAAACAATTTTGTTTTCTTGACTTTTTTTCCTATCCTGCGTCATTTGCCTTAAAATGGACATTTACGTGTGTTGTTTGGAATTTTGCAAATGCTATAACTCTGGCAATTTTTGTTTTTATGAAAAAATTCATTAGGATTAATTGTTCAAATTTCTGAACAATATAAATATCCGTATATAAAATTATTGAATTTTGAAAAAATTGGTCTAAAACATATTCAAAAGGCGCTCGCTTTTTGACTTTTTATCAAAAATGGCTAGCTAACGAACTTGACCCTTAGTTACTCTGTTTTTATTTTTCAGAATAAGTATAAACAGCAATTTCAGATACCTAAAGTAGTTTTCGATACAAATAAGAATATTCCGCAATTCAAGTTATACTCGATTCGATACATACATGCATGTTAAAAAGAATCTATTTCGGAGTGCAAGCCGAAGAGGACATCATAAATTCCTTGAATAAATTTCAGAATTACATGACTAAAATGAATTTTCTTAATTCCTTAAATCCAGAAATTATCTAAAATTCTTTGCATTTTTTTAATTTCTTGAATTTTTAGTATTCCTCAAATTATTCTAATTCCTTTAATTATTTAATGCCTTGCATTCTCGGAATTCATCAAATTATTTAAATTTCTTGGATTATTGAAATTCTTGGGGTTCTTTGAATTACTTAATTTCGTCAAATTTGTGTCTGATCGAACGAGTTCATGGGTTACATTTTGAAATGTATTTAATATATTTTGTAGAATTCAATTTCATTGCTTAATCTATTAGCAAAAATTATTTATCTTTTAGAGTGATTTCTGCAGTTTTGTAGATTATATTATGTTCATTCGTATATTAATATAATTGGCAATTAAATTAAATTTCGCTCACAATTTAAAAAAATAAAACTCAAATGTTTAATTATGAGAACCGTTCCGCTTTTTGCCTACTGTCAAATATTATTAAATTTGATGTATTTAAATTTTTTAAACCTTTTTTTATAGAATTTTTCAGATTCGCAGGATTGAATTAAAAATTGATAAATTAGAAAGTGTTCAATTTGAAATTATGTAATATCTATAATAATTTTTGAAACTGTAATACAATATTTTGCTCATTTTTTGTACCTGTATCTCTCCACACCTAACAAAATAAATTTTATTTTAATTTTAGCACTAAAATTAAATTAAATTTTCAAGATTTTCGCTATCCGTAATTAGCGACTGTAAAATCTTTTTTGGTTAAAAACTCAACTACTTGGTTGAAAATTCATCTCTTCGATTTAAAATTTAACTAATTTGTTGAAAATTCGTTTCTTTTTTTTTTTTTTGAAAACTAATTTTTTATACTTAAAATGTATTTATTTCATTTTAGGTTGAAAATTGATTTTTTTCTTTCAAAATTTCGCCTTTTTTAGCTTAAAAATCCAATAATTTTGGTAAAAAATTTATATTTACTAGTGGAAAACTTAACTGTTTTGTAGAAAATTCGTCTTCTTGGTTTAAAAATTCAACTTTTTGGATACAAGTTTTTTCCCCTGTTGACTGTAATATATTTTCTGGGCTTCTTGAATGGAAATTGATCTTTTTTTCGTTGAAAATTAACTATTTTGTTGAAAATTCATCTGTTTATTTGAAAATTTAACCAATTTATTGAAAATTCTCGTTTTTTTGTTAAAATCTAATATTTTTAGATTTAAAATGTATCTATTCCATTTTGGGTTGAAAATTTAATTATTTTAATAAAAAAGCATATTTTCTGATTGAAAACTGAACTATTTTGTTAAGTTTGTTTAGACAATTAATCTTTTTGGATCAATTTTTTTCGTATTGACTGAAATACCTTTTCTGGTTAAAATTCCTCTTTTCGGTTAAAAAATTATTATTTTTAGGTTGAGGATGCACCTCTCTATTGAAAATTCAACTATTTGGCTTAAAATTTCCCCTGTTTTGTTGAAAATTCATTTTTTTGTTTGGTTATTCATAATTTTAGTTGAAAAATGCACTATTTTATTAAAAATGTTTGTTTTTCTTTGGAAATTAATCTTCTTTAACCAAAAATGTAGCATCAATTCAACGATAAATTATTTTTTCAGCTGTTGCTCCAATGGTCCAGGACGCTAAGAGGGTGGCCGTGAACACGAATGATGGACCTGCAGTCTCTAAATGGCGAGAAAGCAATCGCAATGTAGGTTTTTTTTTTTGTTTATCGGTAATAATTTTTCTAATTCTCATAATTGTTCTAATGATCGATTATCGTTTTTCTAGCTGCTCGGAGCAGTTGGTCAAGTACGAAAAGCCGTCACCGCTGATTCTGATCTCATTCAGCCACCCAGCCTCTCTCAACTTCATATTGGCGATGGTAAGTCGATTTTAATTTATTTTATTTCGACAGTTTATTTGACAAAGGGTGTCTACTCGTTTTAAAATCCTGGAAATTTCAGAAAGTTTGGCTCGCCAGAGAAAATTTAGGGAATATTTTCTAGTGTATGTACATTTTTTTTTAGAATTTGAAATATTGAATTTAATAGCGGTGTTTTTTTTCATTTGTAAAAGTAAATTTATCGTAGTGGCTTTATAATTATTTAAGTCAAAAAATTTTCTAGAGTTTCGCTGGAATCATTTTAAATTTTTATATTTATTCCATAGGCGAAAAAATTGTATAAAAATTAGGTTTTTTTTTTCGTTTTTTAGGTAGCAATTGAGAATACGAAAAATTGAAAATGAGGAAAAAAGTTACTTTTTTCGATTCGGCTGGATTAAAATTGATTTTTTTTAAAGTTGCAAAAGTATTTACCTAAAATCTATTATTTAGTTTAAATTAGAATAATAGGGCCACGATTTTATTTATTTATTTTATTAAACTTAAAAAAATATATATTTATCTAGTCGAAATCAAAAAAGTAATTTTTTCTTAATTAAAAGAGAATTTAGGTATTCACTAGGAATTTCTTTAATCATTTTCAATTTTATATTTTTGTTTGCTACCAGAAGCAGTAAAAAAAATCTTTTTTTTTTAGAAAAAACCCCACTATTTTTGCCGAAAAGTTCATTCTTTTTATTTGAAAAGTCTACTATTATATTTTTTGTTTAAAATTAATCTATTTTGATTAAAATTCTTTATTATTTTATTCAAAATTCAACTATTTAGTTAAAAAGTAATTTTTTTTTGTTTTGTTAACAAGTCAACTTTTTCTGTTTTAATTTCAAGTGTTTTTTTTTTAGAAAATTTGTATTTTTCGATTCAAAAGGCAATAATGTAATTCAAATTTCGTTTCTTTCATGACTAAAAAATTTTTTTTTTGTCGATAATTCAAGTCCCTTTTTTTTAAATTCGTCTTTTTTTTTAATTCACCATTTGATTTTTTTATTCGAAATTAAAATATTTTGCAGTTGAAATGTCATCACTTACATTTTTCATTGAGAGTTCATCTCTTTTTATTAAAAATAAATTAATTTTTGTTGAAAATTTAACAATTTGGTTAAAAAGTAGTCGTTTTTGGTAGAGAATTCAACTTTTTTTAATTCAAAATTTGTCTTTTGGATTGAAAATTTAACTGTTTTGGTATAAAATTCAACTAATTTGATTCAAAATTAACTTTTTTGTTGAAAATTCAAGGGTCTTGTAGAAAATTTGACTGTTTCTATTCAAAATTCAACAGTGTTGTTGAAATTTTGTTTCCTTCATGACTAAAAAATCTTTTTTTTTTGTAGAAAATTGTAATTTTCTTTAAAAATGGATCTTTTTGTTTTAAAAGTTCACCTCTTGATAGAAATTTCATCTTTCTTGGTTAAACTAAATTTTTGTTTAAATTTTTAAATTAATATTGTTGAAAATTTAAATATTTAGTGAAAGTCATATTTTTTGTTCGAAAATTTAACTGTTTCTTTAAACATTCGTCTTTTTTTGAAAAATTCATCTTTGTTAGGAAATTTATCTTTTTCGGTTAAAGTTGAATTTTTTAAATAAAAAATTTAAATTATTCGGTTAAAATTTGAACTACTTCTTACCAAATTAATTGTTTTCCTTGAACATTTGTATATTTGGTTGAGTATGAACTATTTAATTGAAAATTAACTTTTTTATGGAAAATTCAAAGGGTTTTTATAGAAAATTCTTAGTTGCAAAATCTTCTTGGTTTGAAAATTCATTTCTTTTAGTTAAAAATTCAAATAATTGGTTGAAAATTTATCTTCTTAGTTGAAAAATCTTCTTGGTTGAAAAATTCAAATAATTGTTTGAAAATTTATCTTTATGGTTGAGAATTCATCTCTTTTGATAGAAAATTGATCTTTTTTTTGTTGAAAAGTCAATTGTTTTGGTTGAATATTCAACTGTTTTGTCAAAAATGAAGTTTTTTGTTTCAAAATTTAAAGATTTGCTGGCATTTTTTTTCTTTCTTAATTGAAAAATATCTGTTGGTTAATTTCAACTGTTTGGTTTAAAAAGTATGTATTTTATTGAAAATTCATATTTTTTGTATGTAAAATTCATCTGTTTTATTAAAAAATTCACCATTTTGGTTGTAAAGTCAACTGTTTAGTTAAAAATTAACCTGTTTTGGTTAAGTATTCAACTGTCTGGTTAATAATGAACTTTTTTATTGAAAATATATTTTTGGGATTTGAAAATTCAACTGTTTTAAAACTATTCGTCTTTTTTTCTTCAAAATTCAACTAGCTTGAAACTTTTCTTTCTTGGTTGAAAATGTATGTATTTTCATTTAAACATCTTATTTTTTTGTAGAAATGTAATCTTCTTTGTGGAAAATTCATCTTCTTATTTATATTTTATTTTTTAATAAATTTAGTTAATAAAAATTTATCTATTAAATATACTTGAATGTTTTCGTACTAAGAAAAATGATATCTAAGAAAACATCTGGAAAAAACCCGGAATTATCAGCCTTTTTTCTAAATTTAAGTAGACACCCTGTAGAATGACTAAAAATGTGAATATGTGTCTAGAATTCACGTCATTTTATTGTACAGATCACGTTTGTAGTTTACATTGTAAATTATAATTTTTTAATCGCACCTTAATCGTAAGCAAAGATTGTTGAAAGATGTTCGACAATTGTTTACAAATTAATTTCGATTCCAATTTTAAATTTGCAGGCATATAAAAATAATTTTAGGAATTAGAATTAGGGATTTAATTAAAACAAGCATTGGTTTAAATAATCGAATTAAAAAATAATCTCAAAATTACATAATTTTTGATAAGTTTAAAATTACAGAACATCTTTTTTTACAGACCAACAACTAACAAGCAAACCATACAATTACTTCACAGAGAAAGGTATCTACTTTTGCACGAAAATAAATCTGCATGCTAGAGTTTGTTTTCAATCAATTGTTATCATTGTTTAAATAAACATCTTGTAGCTAACTGAGAGATCTGTGATGCTAAAAAAAAATATGTTAATACCTTCTTATCTCGAATTTCTTGCCTGTTATAAAATAAGGACTGAGTTCAATTTTTTTTTCTTATTCTACAAATCTACATCTACAGGTTTTTCTGGTCTTTCATTCTGGAATATCTTTTTTTTATATATAAAATGCAGGCCCAAAAATATTTCCTACAATTTTTTAGATAATAAGTCTTGAATAATATGTTTAAATAATATTTTAAATTATAAAGGTAAAAATCTTCAAGAAAATTGAATTTCCTGTCTACTGAGTATGGCGGTCTAAAAATCGATTTGAAATTTTTTCAAATCCAGGTAAAAAATTAATGAGTTTGAAAAGCCATAAGAAAAAAAGTTTTTTGTGTATTTTATTCTATATATAATACGAAGAAAATTACTATTTAAATATCACCCACAATAAATATGTTTTATAGGGCCTCACAGAAAAACCTATAAGTGAAAAATTGGGTTTTGCGAGTTTTTTTTAGCTAATTATGATTTTTTTTTTTGCGGTTTTATTTCAATAAAAAATTTTTCTAATATTACATTAAATACTAATTTCTACTGATAATTGGCTGTTTACATAAATTCATTTTTGCTTAGAAAATTATCTTTTTTATGTGAAAATTCAACTATTTATTGAAAAGTCATCGTTTGCGGTAGAAAATTGGTCTTTATGGTAGAAAATTCATCTTATAAGTAAACGATTTATTGTTATTTTTAACAATATTCTCACTTTTTTGTTTTTTGGTTAAAAATTAATCTTTTTAAGTGAAAAATCATGCATTTTGTTGAAAAGTTCGTCTTTTTGGTAAAAAAAAAATGTTATGACTGAAAATAATTCTTTTCGATCGAAAACTCAACTATTTGGTTCAAAATTAATTTTTTTTATTGAAGATGCATGTATGTTATTGAAAATTAATTTGTTTGGTTAAAAATGTAACTAGTTTTTTGAAATTTCGTTTTATTTTTGGTATTTCGTTTTTTTTTCAATAAAAATTTTAATAATAGGTGTTTAGTTCAAAATTCAACTTTTGTTGTAGAATTTTAATATTTTTGGCAAAAAAATTAACCTTTTTGGTTTAAAATTCAATAT
>JAWWLR010000092.1:9395362-9425427 GCA_035041075.1 Acraspis erinacei | reverse complement strand
CGTCTGCTACCTACCAAAAAACTGGACATGAAGCTGACAAAAGAGTGCATTACTCGCTACTGGGAAAACTCGGATCGTTTGTCATTCATGTGCTGCAGCAATACATCCGGCACACTGAAATTTCCCCTGATGATCATCGGCACCCAAGAAGTTCCAAAGAGAGCAAAAGTCGCACCCCAACATCTCGCAGTTTATTACAAACAGCACCCTAAAGGCTGGATAGATTCGACAATTTTCACAAGATGGTTCCAATCGATTTTCGTGCCCACTGTGATCATACACCTGAAAAAGAACGGACTGCGGCGAAAGGCACTTCTCATCCTCGACATTGCACCCTTCTATCCTCCGAAGCGAATTCTCGAGAATGATAAAATCACCATTTTCTTTCTGCCGAGTAACGTGAAGTCGGTGATTCTTCCGAATCAGCGATTTTTAGAGTCGATAAAAACCCGATACAGGTTCCATCTCCTCACCCAGATCTTGCACACAAATTCTCATGGTTTTATCCAGTGCTTGAAGGAGGTGAAACTGGTCGAAGTTTTCAATTTGCTCGCGCAAGCTTGGAATGATGTGAATATGGTGAAGGACACCTGGAATCATCTGCTCTCGCCTTCCCTGACTTTCAACATCGCCAAGCTCAAGTGTGACATTGGCTACGACAAATTCAAGATTGTCAATGGCAACTCCTTCTGGATGAAGCAGCTCTTCAATATTTGCAGCACAATCGATGATTTGGAGAAGGTCTGCCGAACGGACGTAGAACTCTGGTCTGAGCGAGACGATCAGACAATGTGCTCGTTTGACGATGAGAATGTGATCGAGTATGCGCAGAATAACATGATCAATAATAAAGCTGTCGTATTATTGGATGAACTTGATGAAATGCCGGACAAAAGTCTCACGGAGAATTTTGAAACGGCGCCGATGATTGTTGATGATGGGGAAGCGGGGACAGCGGCGAAGGAGGCGGCGGCCGCGAGCGAGGCGAATAATTGTCCGAATATTATCAGTGCCAATCAGTGCCAGCAGTATTTAACGGAAGTGATGAGTTACTTCAGGAATCACTCGTTTGATACGCCAGTTGCGGAACAGGATATTGAGACGCTCGAGAGATTGCGCGTGAAAGCCCCTGAAGCCAAATTGGCGAATTATTGCTTTATTGATTGTGGATCGTCGAGTGTTAATGAGAGGTGACGAAAGACGAGAGTGCGTTAGATCTAGATTTGGAAAATTCAGTTCTTGAAGATTTCTTTTTTTTTACCTTCTCCTGAATAATTCATTTTCCTGCAATTGACTTGTTTGTATCTTGACTCTAGATTATTTATCAATAAATGTTTGATTTATTTTTATTTTTTTTTGTTTTGTGTTAATTCTTGGAATTAATAGTGGGTGAACCGTTGAGGAATCAGCCCTCACCCAGCAATTTACGTGTCAATTCTCCCACGAGCAACATTAAACCACAGCATCGACCAGTCAGCCCTTTGCCAAAGTGGGCTCGTGGAGGTACTTGGAAATTATCAAAATCAATGTATCAAGACAGTTTTGTTTTAGGGGTCATAGTCGGGATCTTTAATCGGGTGAATTTTAGGAGGTTTTTTTCTTCATCCTTTGCTTAAAAAGTTGGTCTAATTTTATTTCATGATCATTTTTTTCTTCTTTGAATGTTTCTGAACATTGTTGATACAGCATTTTAATTTTAAATTGTCAGGGAATTTTTTCAACATGTGATTCAATTTTTATTAAATTGAATAACAATTATGCTTTATTTGTATTTATTTAATTTTAATTCAATTATTTTGTTTTTTTGTTTAAAATTGATCAATTTTGGTTGAAAATTAGTTCTTTTGGGCTGAATTTATTTATTTTTATTTAAAATTTAAATATTCTATGTTTGAAATATCAACTAATATTTTTTTTAGAATTAATCTTTTTTAAATAAAAATTTTGACTTTTTGGTAGAAAGTAATCTTCTGGTCTGAAAATTATTCTTTTTCTTGAAAATGCATGTTTTTTGTTTCAAATTTAACTATTCTAGTTGAAGATTCATAATTTTCGTTTAAGATTATTTATCTCATTTGTTGAAATTTTTTTTTTGTTTGTTTAAAAAAATATTTTAAGAAAAATGTTAATTCAACTATTTTATTCTTGGTTGAAAATTCATGTATTTTGTTGAAAATTAGTTATTTTGGGTTGAATTTCATTATTTTTATTAAAAATTTAAATATTCTATGTTTGAAATATCAACTAATATTTTTTTCAGAATTAATCTTTTTTAAATAAAGATTTAATTACTTGGTTAAGAGTTACTCTTTTGTTAAAAATTAATTTTTTACTTAAGTTAGTTTCGTGTTTGATTCAAATTAGTTTTTTTTTTTTGTTTACCGGAAAATTTTAGTTTTAAATTAATCTATTTGGTTGAAAATAAAACTACTTGGTTCAAAATTGAAGTCCTTTCTTAAAATTTCATCTTTTTATTTAAAATTAATCAATTTCCGATGAAGATTCGTCATTTCGGTTGTAAATTCATTAGTTTGGTGAAAATTCTTTTTTTTTTTTTAAAGAATTTAAGAAAAATGTGATGAATCATTTTGTTCTTGGTTGAAAATTCAAGAATCTGTTTGAAAATTCATTTATTTTGTTGAAAATTAGTTATTTTTGGTTGAATTTCATTATTTTTATTTAAAATGTAAATATTCTATGTTTGAAATATCAACTAATATTTTTTCTTCAGAATTAATCTTTTTTTAAATAAATATTTAATTACTTGGTTAAGAGGTACTCTTTTATTAAAAATTAATTTTTTACTTAAAATTAAATTAAAATTTTTACTTTTTTTAGGAGAAATTAATCTTCTGGTCTGAAAATTTAACTTTTTGTTGAAAATTCATGTTTTTTGTTTCAAATTCAACTATTCTAGTTGAAGATTCATAATTTTAGTTTAAAATTCGCCACCTTGTTTAAAAATGTAACTATTTTTTTGAAAATTAGTTTCTTTTTTGGTGTAAATTAGTTTTTTTACCGGAAAATTTTAGTTTAAAATTAATCTTTTTGGTTGAAAATAAAACTACTTGGTTCCAAATTGAACTCTTTTATCAAAAATTCGTATTTTTATTTAAAATTCATCTATTCCAGCTGAAAATTCAACTTTTTTTTGAAAATTCATATATTTTTTGGAAAAATCAGTTTCTTATCAAATTAATCGTCTTTTTTGAAAATTAATTTTTTGTTGTGGAAAAGTACAAGTATTGCATTTAAATATTTATCATTTTAGTAATTAATTAATCTTTTTGGTTGAAAATCAAAACTAGTTGGTCAAAAGTTGAATTAAATTTGCTTTAAGAATAAATCTTTTTTTTGTTTTTAAGAATTTTGAAGGGTTTCAAGAGATTACAAAAATTTTCTTAAGATTGGACAAATTTGTTATTTTGAAAAATGAATTTTAAGAGAAAAATAAAAAAGATTTTGAAATATTCTAAATTCCTTCCTGAAATTTATAAAAAAATGTAGATGGTTTTAAACCAAAAATTTTCAATTTTGCAAGATTTCAAAATTTTAGTAGAAATTTGAGTAAGTGATAACTAGAAGTTTTGAAAAGATTTAAACAAATTCTAAACAAAATATAGATATTTTTGAGATTTCAAACAAAAAGTTAAGAAGCTTTTTAAGAATTTTAAAACGTTCCAAGAAAATACAAAAATGTTCTTAAGATTTCTGGAATAATTTGATTAAATTTTTTATTTTGAATAATTAATTTTAAGATAATATTCTAAAAGATTTAAAAATATTTCAAATTATTTCTCAAGATCAAAACATTTAACAAAATGACGAATTTAAAGAGATACTTAGATGTTTTCGAAAGATAAAAAATTCATTTAAAACTTTAAAAGCTTAAAAATTGTTTAAAGAAAAATGCAGATTTTCCAAGATTTTGAACAAAAAATTTAGAAAGTTTTTAAGAATTTTAGTAGTTTTCAAGAGAATCAACCAATTTTCTTAAGATTCCTAGCAAAATATGAAATGAGTTTTTATTTTGAAAAATTAATTTTAATACATTTTTTAAAAAGTTTTCCAAAATATCAAAAACGCGGAAGATTTTAATTAATTTTTTTAAATTATGCAGATTTTTTAATATTTTTTTTAATGATTCGAATCATTTAAAAAAAATTGAAAAGGTTTAGAAATGTAAAAAAGATTTTGTTTAATTCGAAACAAAATGTAGATTTTTAAAGATTTTTTTTAATTCCTGGGAAAATTTTAAATTATTATTTAAAAAAAATGAATTTAAAGAGAATATTTAAAAAGATTTCAAAACATTGTAAATGTTCCTACAATTTCGAAAAAGAGTATCAAATTTTTATACCAGATTTTTTAATTTTGATGGATTACAACATTTTAGAAAAAAATTGAAGATGTTTAAGATAATTGGGAGTTCAAAAAAAAATTTAAACCAATTTAATACTTAAAAAGATTTTTTTTAATTTCAGAAAAATACAATTAAGATTTTGAAAAAAAATCTAGAAACTTATTAAGAATTTAAAAAGTTTTCAAGACAATGATCAACTTTTCGTGACATTTCTAGGTAAATATAAAATGAGGTTTCCATAATTGCGAAAAAAACGCGATATTTTAAGGCCTTTTTTAATTATGCCAATTTTTTTTTTAATTTTCGGAATAATTCGAATAGTTTCAAAAGAGATTGTAAAAACTTCGAAATTCAAAAAATTTTGTCGCAAAATATGTTTTTTTTTAGGATTTTGAAAAAATAGGAAGAATTTTAAAGGTTTCAAGGAAATAAATTTTTTTCCTTAAGGTTCCTAGGAAAATTCAAAATTATTAGTTATTTTTAAAAATATATTTAAATTGATTAAAAATATTTTAAACAGTTTTCTAACATTCAAAAAAATAGTGTGGTAGATTTTAAAACCAAATTTTTAGTTTTGAAAAATTTTAAAATAATTTAAGCAAAGTGAAGGTTTTTTAAGATTTTGTAGAAGAACAAATCAGAAGCTTTTTAAGAATTTTAAAGGGTTTCAAGACAAAACAGATTTTTGTGAGTTTTAAAATAAAATATAAATTGAGTTCTTCTTTTGAAAAATAAATTTTAATAAAATATTTACAAAGATTTCATAAGGTTTCCAAAATTGCCAAAAAATAATCCAGAACATTGTAAAGCAATTTTTAAAATTATTCCGAATTAAAAAAATGTAATAATTTTAAAAGATTAAAGTTTAGAATTTTTAAAAAGATTTTAAAATAATTAAAATCTTTAATGTTAATACGTTTTTTTTTATTCTTTTCTTTAATTTGAAAATATCAAAATTAATTTTTTTCAAATTGGTTTTTGGCTGCCGTATTGAATTTTGACTAGAGGCTATGATTATATCAATTAAAAAAATAACACATTTCTAAAAATAAAAAAAAATGATAGATTTTTAAGTTTAAATAGGTTTAAAATATTTGGACATTTGGAAAGATTTCCGAAAACTTATCAAATATTTTTTTATTTCTTCAAAACTTCTAAAAGTTCTAAATATCCTTTGATGTGACTTCAATTTTTCCTAAAATTTGGTAACATCTTTTAAAATAAAAAATTGGTTTAAATATATTTATGTAACTTAAAAAATAAAGGGAAAATACTAATTACACTAATTTTTTTAGTGCTACTTTAATGTCACAAGGAAAATAATTTTAAAAAATATTTAATTTTCCCTTTTCACATTTTATCCTAAAAGAATGAGGAAAGTGAAGGATTTTACATACAAAAATTATTATAAAATTGGATATTAAAAATCGATCCACCGCACTATGATCCCTATTATTAAATTTAATTTTCATCTTAGAAAACAAATGCAATTTTTTAATTGCCCCGATTTTGGAAAGACAAATTCGAATCTTTGGTTCTAAACTGGTGCCTTGCTAATTTTTCTTTTTCGTCAGGAGATAATCCTGATCTCTTATACCAAGATCTGGCTTCTGTGGATGAATTAGAAAAGTCAGATCGAGCTAGAGGTAATTTCACTACGCTTCAATTTCGTATTTTTATTTATTTTTTTCATAAGGAATGCCACCAACTTATGTTTCAGTTTATTTTTTTATTCTCTGCATGCACCATCTCATAGTGGGACAAAAAATATTTTCCTGGCAAAATTAGTCCAGAGCTTAAAATTTGAATCTGATTTCAGTATTAAAAAAATTAAAGGTTGACTTAATTAAAAATAGATTTTTCAGTCGATTATATTTAATATGTTTGAAAACATTTTTAAATAAACTAATTTTTCGCGATTGCCAAGTCATTCAAAATTTATTCCGTTGAAAACAGAAAATTTGCCGATTGAAATTTGACGAATTTCTGTATTTGTTTATCAAATAATTCTTAAACGAAGCTTTAACAAATAAATTAAATGTTAGCTTTGTTGTTAAATTAAAAAAGCATTTTAAAATCTCCTAGAAATTTAGTTAATTTTAATTTTTTTAAACTTAAATCGAATAAAAATGTTAATTTCTCGACTAATTTTTCCAGAAAATCCTTTTGTGCTCCACTTTGCATCTCTTCCGGGATATTTTTCAATACTGGGTGTAATTTGAAGATTTGAAATACAATCTGAAAATCGAAATTTGATTCATTTGCGTGCAATCGTATTTGTGTTATAAAATTCCGCAAAGTTGTGGAATTTGTGTTTTATAAGGTATAGCATGACAAATTCTGAGGAGAAAATATTAGGTAAATGAGAAAATTAAGTTTTATTTATTTACTTTTATTTTATTAATTTCAACAGCAGAAAAAGCTCGTAAGTATTAATGGCGAAAATTAACAATAGACCAATAAGAATAACAATTTTACACTAAAAATACAAATATTAATATCGCATATCATTTTATTTTTTTTTAAATCTCATCTTAATTCTTAGTTTTTGCAATAAAGATCAAAGGGCTAATCTTAAGAGTTAGATATGCTGACATTAAAAATATAATTTGTTCTCCAAAGAATTTAACCTTAATTGTTCCATCTCATTCGAAAATAACATTTATTTATTTATCGTTTAAAATCCTCTACTAACTGAATTTGTTTGCAGTTTCGAAGAAAAAAAACTGTCTAGAAAAATTGTCCAGCATGAAAATTGTTTTGTACCTACATTTAAAGGGGTAGATTGCCTGAAATAATTTTAAGAATAATAATTTAAAGATTTTTTCGAGATTTTGTGATTTAAAAAACAAAAAATAAGCAAGAATATATAGAGAATTTTTGGGTATAGTGAATATTTTTTTTTTAATTTTACCTCTGGGAAACAAGGAAAAGTCTTTTTGCGAATTCAAACAGACGATTTTTGTAAAATTGGGAATTAACGAAACGGATATTTTTCGAAAAATGAAAATTCTGGAAATTAGTAAAATTCTGGAATTTTTAAATACAGAAATACTCATGTTCTGGAACTTATAAATTCGGCAAGTCACTATTATGTGAATTTAAAAATTTCGGGTTTTAAAAAGTAGGTAAGAAACATTTTCAGTATTTTTATTCAATAAATGTATAAACCCAAATTTTCAGGTTCCTGAAATGATCGAATTTCTGAAAATATTATTCTTTTTTCCAACTACAAAATTCCAGAATTTTTAAATTCTCAAAAATAGTAGATTCCCGATTTTACCAATTCCCGAAATTTTAAAATCCGGAATTCTCAAATTTCGGAAAATAGTAAATTTAGTAAATTTTCAAATGTTTATATTCCCGAAAATTGTGAATTGACGAATTTTTAAATTCCCGAAAAAGGATTTAATAGTAATTTTAGTAATTCAATTTTCTTTCGGGAATTTTTTTAAATTACCGTAAGCAAATAAAACTACCGAAAATATTTACTCCCGAAATTTAAAAACCCGATATTTCGAATTCCCGTATATCGTTGACTTTTCTGATTCCCACAATTTTAAAATACGAATTTGAAAATTGCCGCAAATAGTTTTCATATTCTCGAATTTAATAAATTTCCGAATTTTTAAATTCCCAAATTTTTAAATTCCCAAAAATATTAAATTGCCGAATTTTCCAATTCCTGCAATTCTAAAACCCGCATAGCAATTTAATATTTTCCTGAATTGGAAATTTTGGAAATTTATCATTTTTGGCAATTAGAAAATCCATTAATTTACTTCATTCGGGATCTCTTAAATTCGTCTATTTTTTGGAACTCAAAAATTTAATAATTTACTGTTACTAGGAATTTGAAATTCCGGGAATAAACATTTTCAGTAGTCTTATTTTGTTTCGGAAATTTGCAAATTTCCAAGAAAAAAATAAAACTATCGAAAATAATTATTCCCGAAACGTTAAAATTCCAATTTTCAAGTTTCAACAATTATCAAATTCCTGAAAATAGTTTTCATATTCCCAAATTTAGTAAATTTTTTATTCTAAAATTCCGGAAAAAGTAAATTACCAAATTTTCTAATTTCCCGAAATTATAAAATTCGTGAAAATAGTTTCCATATTTCGGAAATTAGCAAATGTTCGAATTTTTAAATTGACGAATTTGCCAATTCCCGTAACTTAAAACTCAAATATAGAAAAATAGCAAATTGTCTAATTTTCTAATAAAATAAAAGATTTTAAAAAAAAACTGGTAACTATTTTTTTTTGTTTTGAATTTGAAATTTTGCTAATTTACTATTTCGCGGAATTTAAATTTTCGGAAATTAGAAAATTCAACAATTCACAATACTTGGGAAATTCGGCCATTTACTATTATCGGAAGTTTGAAAATTCAGTTTTTAAAATTCTGTGAATAAAGATTCTCATTAGTTTTATTTATTACCGAAATGGTAAAACCCGAATTTTGAAATTCCCGAAAACAATAAATTGTCGAAACAAAAAATATTTAATCGTACACTTGAGAATAAATACCCCATATAAAATAAAAGATTATTCTAACAAAAAACTAATTAATATATTTTTGTTTAATTTGAGATTTTACTATTTCCGGGAATTTTCGGCAATAGACTATTTTCGGGAATTTAAGAATTCGGCAATTTACTGTTGTCGCTAATTTAAAAATTTGGGTTTCAAAATTTCGCCGACGAAGATATCCAGTAGTTTTATTTTCATTCGGGAAATATCTGTTTCGATAATTATTTTTTCCGTATTTTCCCACATTCGGGATTTTGAAAATTCGGCATAATGATAGAATCCCCTATTTTTTTAAATCGTCTGGATAAATTCGAGAAAAAAAACTTTTTCATTTTTTAATAACAAGGAAGGTAAGAAGTTCAAATAGAAGAAAATTTCTTGGAGTAGAATTTCCCGAAAGTTTTGAAATAAAAAGTTTTCAATTCTGCCATAAATTCTTTTCCAACCAAAAAAATGAAGTAACCTCATAAATATTTTTGGAATCGAGTTGAAGAAAATGCTGTGCTTTGCTTTTCCCCATTCAGCATGATGCTGTTATGATCACAAGTTTGCAAATTATTGTCTTTCATCCTGGTGTAATTTATATGAAAATTTGTAAATAATTGTCCTGATTTTATTATTGTATTGTTTAATAGAAATGGCTCCTCCACGTCCACCTTTGCCCAGTGGAGACATCCCACCTCCAAGACCACCACCACCTGAGACTGATGACGAAGATGAGATGTTTATGCATGCCCCTCAACCTAATCAACCAATTATGGTACTTACAAGTCTCCATTTTATTCCCGGATTTCGAATTTTTCGTAGAACCTCTCCAATTACAAATTAATAATTGTTTATTTAAATTGACATAAATATTTAAAAATTGGGTTTAAATTCAAATTAAACATTCTTACGTGTGTCGATATTGAAAATATCTGAGAGCATTTCCAAAATTTTGACAATGAATTTATTTTTTGACCCGGAATTTCATTTTTTTTGTCGAAAAATTATCAGAAATGACCTGTACTATTTCATACCTTTTTAGCAAAAAATTTGTAAATTTCCAACCAAATTTTTAACAAATTAGATGAATTTTCAACATAAAAGATTAATTTTCTAACAGAAATGAAGAATTCTGAACAAAATACGGAAATTTTTAACCAAACCGTTGAATTTTCAACCAATAAAAATTGATTTTCTAAAGAAAAAGATGTATTTTCAACAAAATACTGAAATTTTTAACCAAATTGTTAAATTTTGAACCAAGCAGATTAATTTTCTACAAAAAAGACGATTTTTTAATACAAAGTATTAACTTTTTACCAAAAAGGATGAATTCTCAACAAAATAGTAAAATTTTTTACTAAATATTTGCATTTTCAAACAAAATAAGTAATTTTCTACCAGAAAAAAACGATTTTGCATCACAAGATTAATTTTCTACAAAAAAAGACGAATACTGAACAAACTACTAAAATTTTTAACCAAATAGTTGAATTTTTTACCAAGAAGAGTAATTTTATGCCAAAATTTTGAGCCAAATAGTTGAATTTTTAACCAAGAAGTTTAATTTTCTACAAAAAAGATTTTTCAACACCGAAGATTAATTGTCTACAAGAAAGGCCAATTTTCAACAAAATGCATAAATTCAGAACCAAACCGTTGCATTTTCAACCAAGAATAGTAATTTTCTACCAAAATTTTTAATAAAAAAGTTGAATTTTCAACCAAAAAGATTAATTTTTTACGACGTTAGTCCGAATTTTATTTGATTAATTTAATTTATATTATTTTGTGCTCTAAAGATTTTTTTTACTAAATTATTGCCTTTTTAAACTAAAAATATCAGTTTTTAACAAAAAAATGAATTAGTTAAATTTTAATTTAAGAGAATTAATTTTCAGTAAAAAGGACAAATTTTCTACAAGATGAAGTTTCAAGAAAAATGTTCATTTTCAACCAATCAGTTGAATTTTCAAGAATCTATTTAAACTTCCAGTTAAAATAGTTGAATTGAATCATTAAAACGAAATTTCAACAAATTATTTGAACCCTCAAATAAAGCAGATTGTATTTTCGAACCAAAAATACCATTTTTCTACAAAATAATTGAATTTTCAACAAAAAAGTTCATTTTCAACCGAAACAGATTAATTTCTACAGAAGGAGATCAATTTTTAAACGAAAAAGATAAATGTTTAACAAAATAGTTAAATTTTCAAACAAATAGTTCAATTTTGAAGCAAGCACATTAATTTAATTCAAAAAAGACAATTTTTTAATACAAAGTATTAACTTTTTACCAAAAAAGATGAATTCTCAACTAAATAGTAAAATTTGTAACTAAATATTTGCATTTTCAACCAAAAAGAGTAATTTTCTACCAGAAAAAAACGATTTTCCATCACAAAACATTAATTTTCTACAAAAAAAAGACGAATTCTGAACAAACTACTAAAATTTTTAACCAAATAGTTGAATTTTTTACTAAGAAGAGTAATTTTATACCAAAATTTTGAGCCAAATAGTTGAATTTTTAACCAAGAAGTTTAATTTTCTACAAAAAAAAGATTTTTCAACACCGAATATTAATTGTCTACAAGAAAGATAAATTTTCAACAAAATACATAAATTTTTAACCAAAACGTTGCATTTTTTCAACAAAGAAGTTGAATTTTCAACCAAAAGACGAATTTTCTACAAATAACGTAAATTTGCAACTAATGAAGGCGACGTTAGTCCAAATTTTATTTGATTAATTTAATTTATATTATTTTTAGCTCTAAAGATTTTTTTACTATATTATTGCATTTTTAAACTAAAAATATAAGTTTTTAACCCCAAAAAAATGTATTAGTTAAATTTTAATTTAAGAGAATTAATTTTCAGTAAAAAGCACAAATTTTCTACAAGATGAATTTTCAAGAAAAATGTTAATTTTCAACCAATCAGTTGAATTTTCAATAATCTAGTTGAACTTCCAGTTAAAATAGTTGAATTTAATCAACAAAACGAAATTTCAACAAAATATTTGAACCCTCAAATGAAGCAGATTGTATTTTCGAACCAAAAATACGATTTTTCTACAAAACAATGGAATTTTCAACCGAAACAGATTAATTTCTACCGAAGGAGATCAATTTTTAAACGAAAAAGACAAATGTTTAACAAAATAGTTAAATTTTCAAACAAAAGAATTTTTTTAAAAGATAGAACAAAATTTCAATCAAGAGGTCGAATATTCAACAAAACAGTTGAGTTTTTAATCAAAAAGTATAACTTTTTAAAAAAATTGTTAAATTTCGAATCAAATAATTCAATTCGAAACCAAATATAAACATTTTTCAACCAAGAATGGTCAATAGGAATTTTGGTAATTTATACACTAAATAGTAACATTTTAAATAAATATTGAAGTTCATTTTGAATATTTAAAAAATATTAAGTTAGAAAACTATATACTTTTATATTCGTTCTACAATTAAGTTTAATACTAAAAAAATTATATCACTATTTTGACACTATTTTATTTAAATTTATGATACTATTTACACTATTTTTTTATGTCTGAGTATTAAAAATGGAACAATAATTGATTTTACGAAACGATTCTGCATCTGTCAAAAATGAAACAGTTTACAGATTTACACGTTAAAAATTGCACTGTTCTAATTCGAAATTAATTAAAAAAAACATATTTTTGTTTACATAGAAATTTGTTGCTGTTAATTTAAAATTAAAAATTTAGTACATATTCAAAAATAAACGAATTAAAACTGTATTTTATGAATGAATCCTTGTAATTTTGAGAGTGCTAAATTAACTTTAAACTTTACGATTATAATTTTTCCATTTAAAAATTGTTTTATATGTAAGTATTACTTAAAAAATTTTGTTTACAATCAACAATTAACCAAATAAATATACATAGTATATTTCTCAATTATAGTACAAAATTTTGTAAATAAGTATAATTCTAACTTTTCACAGGGAATTTTGGAAATTAATTTAATTGTGACTTAAAGGTAAAGAATTATAATTTTGCCTTTGGAACAGAAAATTTCGTAAGGAATTTTAATTTTGTCTTGGAATTTGTAATTTTTGACATGGAACGGGAAGATTAAAAGTTCCTTCTAGCAAATCATAAATTGTTTGAATTTAAAATCTCTTTTTTTTGCAAATAAAAATTTGTCAGAATTCGAAACTTCCCTCTTCCAAACTTTAGAAAAAGAAAAATATTATATTTCTGAATTATAATATAAAATTTTGTAACTAAATATAATTCTCACTTTTAACAGGGAATTTTGGAAATTAATTTAATTGTGACTTGTTATAGGGAAATGTCTAAAAATATTATAATTTTGTCTTGGAACAGATTAATTTTTGACATGGAGCGGCAAAATTTGGTAAATAATTTTAAATCCGATTTACAAAAAGGGAATTTAGAAAAAAATCCCTCTTCCAAATCAGAATTTATCATATATTGAAAAAAGGGTGTTACTATATTTTTAAATTATCATAAAAAATCTGTCGTTATGGAAGTAAAATTAAAAAAATCCCAGTTCAAATTCAGAATTATAACTCTTTTCAAAAGTTCTCTGATCCAAATAAGAACTTTAATTGACAAGACAAAAAATTACACCCCATTGAAAGGATTTTCTGGGTTTTTTTTTAGATGGCAGCTCATGGTTTGCACCAGGAAGTGCGTCAGTGGTCAAGTAAAGATAATGAAATCATTGCTGCAGCTAAAAAGATGGCAATTTTGATGGGAAGATTGTCGGGTCTCGTTCGAGGAGAAGGTGGAAATAAACGAGATTTGATCGCTTGTGCAAAAGCAATTGCAGAAGCTTCTCAGGAAGTCACTCGTCTTGCGAAAGAACTCGCCAGGGAATGTACTGATAAGCGTATCAGAACGGTAAGAATCACTTTTTATTAAACATTATTTTACAGTTTATTCCTACATCAGGTTGGTCTAAAAAATAAGTTGATTTTTTCCGCTAAAATAGCTCCACTACAAATTGTTCCTTTTGAACATTTTCAATGGATTCTTTTATTTTGAAATACAGCTATTAATTTATTCTTGGTGAAATAAATCACCAAAATTGTTGATAGAATTTAAAAAAAAATGTATATTTAGGGGTCTCAAGTTTTTTGGCAAAAAAGTCAGGGAATTTTTTCGAGAGCGTGCTTAATTTTTTTTTAAATTGCAATAAGTAATTCAATAATAATAACTCTTCATTTGTGAAAGTAGCTTTATATTACTGTATTTTACTATTTTTGTGAAATTTTTTTTCTTTTTACTGAAAATTTAACTATTCCATTTTTGGTTGAAAACTGATCCTTCTTTAAGTTAAAATTCATTATTTTAAATTAAAAATTCAAGTTCTAGTTAAAAATTATTACTTTCTTTGAAAATGTATATTTTTATTTGAAAAATATATATTTTTTTATTATTTTTTTATCTGGACATGTAGCTATTCCAATGAAATATTCCATATTTTAGTTGAAAATTCTTCTCTTTGGTTGAACACTAACAGACATTAATTTTTTTATTTAAAAATAACCTTTTTATTTTAAACTTTACGTTTTTTAATTTGTCATTTTTAATTAAAAATTGAACTATTTGGTTTAAATTTGATCTTTTTTAGTTAAAAATTCTAGTTTTTTATTTAAAATTCAACTATTCCAGTTAAAGATTCATAATTTTAGTTGAAAATTTATCTCTTTAGCTGAAGATTAATTTTTTTATTTAAAATTTAACCAGTCAACTGCTTGTTGACAATTTATCTTTTTGAGTTGAAAGTTTATATTTTTTATAGATATTAATCTTTTTGGTTGAAAATTCAACAGTTTCAGTTCAAAATTCATCAGTTTGGTTGAAAATTAATTTTTTTAACTTTCCTTTTTTGATTAAAATCGATCTTTTTTTAGTTTAAAATTCAAGTTTTTTATTTCAAATTCAACTATTCCAGTTGAAGATTCATAATTTTAGTTGAAAATTTATCTCTTTAGCTGAAGATTATTTTTTTTATTTAAAATTTAACCAGTCAACTGTTTGTTGACAATTTATCTTTTTGAGTTGAAAGTTTATATTTTTTTATAGATATTAATCTTTTTGGTTGAAAATTCAACTGTTTCAGTTCAAAATTCATCAGTTTGTTTGAAAATTAATTTTTTTTAACTTTCCTTTTTTGATTAAAATCGATCTTTTTTTAGTTTAAAATTCAAGTTTTTTATTTAAAATTCAACTATTCCAGTTGAAGATTCATAATTTTAGTTAAAAATTCGTCTTTTTGGCTGAAGATTAATTTTTTAAACTGAATACTCAACTATTCAATTTTTGGTCTATAATTTTTTTGTTTTGTTTGAAAATTCATGTATTTTGTTGCAAATTTTTCTTTTTGGTAGAATTTAATCTTCTTGGTCGAAAATTCATCTTTTTGTGGTTAAAGCTTAAACTATTCCAGTTAAAGATTCATAATTTCAGTTGAAAATTAAATTTTTTGAAATCAAAGTTGAACTAATATATTTTTTTAATTTATCTTTTTTAATAAAAAATTCAATTATTGGGTTTAAAATTGGTCTTTTTTAGTTTAAAATTCAAGTTTTTGATTTATAATTCATCTATTCAAGTTGAAGATTCATAATTTTAGTTGAAAATTCGTCTCTTTGGCTGAAGATTAATTTTTTTAACTGAAAACTTAACTATTCAATTTTTGGTCTATAATTTTTTTGTTTTGTTTGAAAATTCATGTATTTTGTTGAAAATTTTTCTTTTTGGTAGAATTTAATCTTCTTGATTGAAAATTCATCTTTTGTGGTTAAAGCTTAAACTATTCCAGTTAAAGATTCATAATTTCATTTGAAAATTCATTAGAGTGGTTGAAAATTAAATTTTTTGAACTGAAAGTTGAACTAATCCATTTTTTTAATTGACTTTTTTAATTAAAAATTCAACTATTTGGTTTAAAATTGGTCTTTTTTAGTTGAAAAATCAGATTTTTTGGTTTAAAATTAACACTTTTGTTTTTAAATTAATCGGCTTCTTTGAAAATTAATTTTTTGGTGGAAAATTCAGCTTGTCCAGATTTATAATTATAGTTGAAATTTCATCAGTTTGTTTGAAATTTAATGTTTTAATTGAAGATTTAAATATTACATATTTTTGTTGAAAATCGATCTCTGGTTCAAAAATGATATTTTTTAGTTGAAAATTTATATTTTTGATCGAAAATTCATTAGTTTCGTTGAAAATTAATTTTTTTAGCTGAAAATTGACCTATTCTATTTTTTTTTGTAAATTGAACTTTTTTAGTTCAAAATTCAACTATTTGGTTACAAATTTGTCTTCTTTAGTTGAAAATTGATGTAATTTATTTTAAGAAAATCGTCTTTTTAATCCTTTCTTGAATTTTGTCTCTGAAGTTCATGAATTTAAATAATAATTCAAACAAATTTTTGTACATATAATTAAAAATTAGAAAAAGAACAAACTTTTAAATGTTCTTAAACGTTCTTAAAAATCCCGGAATTTTTAGAGGCGATTTTAAAATCCAATTTTTTAACCGAAAAATGTTATTAATTACAGAATCTACTTCAAGTTTGCGAACGAATCCCAACAATAGGAACTCAGTTGAAGATTTTGTCGACTGTCAAGGCTACAATGCTTGGTGCACAAGGTAAAATTTCTTTCAATAATTTCAAAATTTTACTAATTTCATAATCATTCATTTAAATTTGGATAAAAAAATTATCAAATATTCTTATTTCACAAATTTCATGTACACAGCTTTGTAAATATTAATGATTCATTAGTTAGTAAATAGATCTCAGAACTCTGAATATTAAAGATTAAAAAAAAGCACCTGCTCTTTATTTGAAAGTAATTTATCGAAGAGAAGATGTATATAATGAAGTTACTTTAAATTTCTTTGTTAGAAACGCTCCCCACCTGGGAAGAATTGATGCTATATGGTAAAAAGCTGTATTTAATCATGCTTGTTACAATTTTCAATTCGTTATTTAATTTATCTTGTCTCGTATCTTGTAATTCTAGATGTTGATGTTTTTTCTCTTTGAAAATTCTATGTATTGTAAAAACTATTTCTAGTGACACTGTAGCAAATATTTTCATTTAAACTAACCGTAATTAATAGCAATCTTCATTCCCTCCATTGAGGAATTTAATTAATAAGAAGAGAATGACCTAAATTAATTCATGCACCATCGTTATTTATAATTTTATTATTAATTTGGATTTGAGTCTCTTTCTAAATTGATTTTTACAAATTATTTGTATATTCTACTAGGTGTTTTTCACCAAAAATTAATGTATTTTTTGTAGAAAAAAATGGGGATGGTATAATTTAACCGGAAAAGCAAAATACCGAATGTTGTACAATTCCGCAAGTAAAAGTTAGCCAGACTAGAAAAATTACTAAATTTATAAATCCCAAGATTTAAAATTCCACCCAAAAAAAAATTATTTTAAATATTTTTTCTGTGGAAATAATATTTTCGGATTATTCGTTATTTTTGGAATTTTTCGGAAATTTGTAATTTCGAGAATTTGCTTTCGGAATATTTAAATTTTTTTATAATACCATATATTTTTCGGTATTTTTTAACATTGAGAATTTTTCTTTTTCGGCAAAATAATTGAATTCTTAACAGGTGAAAAATATGAAAATATGCATGCATTAATTGCATTTGAACGTTTTTCTCTGCACATATTGCATGAAAATAAAATTTAAATCATTTTCCAGAAATTTTGGAATTATATGATCGACACCAACACAATTTTACATTTTCTTAATACATTTGTACATTATAATGTTGAAAAAGTTAAAGAAGCTATTTTTTTTAATGGATATAAAACACTTTTTTATATTTGATTTTTTGTTAATTAATTTATTTTTTTGTATGTCTTCATTGACGTACAATATTCAAATTTAACTACGAAATTCTTGGAAATTAAAAAAAAAAACAAGAATCGATCGTTCAAGTTTTATTATATATTTTTGAAATCTCAATCAAAAAAGATTTTAAAAATCTACTTAGGATTCGGTGTTCAATCAAAATTTTGTTTTAGACAATAAAAAAAATTTCAACTTGTCGATTTTTGTAAATATTATTTGATTTTAACTAAAAAAGATAAGAGAAGATTAATTTTTTTAATTTTCTGATTGTTTATTTTCAACTAAGTTGTTCAATTTTCAACAAAAACATATGCATTCTCAACGAAAAATGCCATAGTTGATATTTGAATAAAATAAAAATTTAATTTTAAATCAAAAACAGACTATTTCATCCAAAAGAGGTGAATGGTTGACAGAATAGTAGAGTCCCTAACAAAAGCAGATTAATTTTTAACCAAAATGATGAATTTGCAATAAAAAAGCATAATTTTTGCTGAAAGGACGAATTTTCAATAAAATATTTATAGTTCAACTAAAAATATTTTAATTTTAAATCCTAAAGAGTTGAATTCATTAAAAAAAGTACTATTTTTAAACCAAATACTTTAATCCTCAACGAAAACAGATTAAATTGCAACTAAAAAGTTGCAGTTTTTACCAAAAAAGATTGAATTTCTACCCAAAGAGACGAATTTTAAAACCAAAAAGACGCATTTTCAAACAAATCGTTAAATTTTCTACCAGAAAATATTTTTCAACCAAGAAAAAGATTTTTTAAATAAATTTTAAAATATTTTTAAATTTTCTTTAAAAATTAATTTGAAAAATAAAAAATCATTTGACATTTTCACAGGAATTAAAAAAATATATTCTCTTGAAACCCCTTTCAATATTCTTTAAAATTCGAAAATGTACATTTTGTTAAAAAAATACATGTTTTTAAATCTTAAAAATCTAAAAACCCTAAATCATTAAAAAAAAAATTGAACTCTTAATGTTGATAAGGCTAATAATAATTTTTTTAAATTGTGAAAATTTCAAATTTTAAATCAAAATTTAAAAAAAAAAGTTAATATTTCACCAAATAGTTAAATTTTTAAATGAAAAATATGAATGAAAAAAAACTCAAATATAATAATCAATCTTTAACAAAAAAAAGAGTTTTTAGCAAAGTAGTTCAACTTTTAACCAATTAGTTGAATTTTAAACAGATAAAGTTTCTATCAAAAGAGACGAATTAAAAAAATTAGAATAAAAATGAAAATTTGGAAGGACTATTTATATTTGAAGTTTTATTGCAATTTCCCTACGTTTCTAGATAGAATTCAGATAGATTTTTGAAGATTTCAGATATGTTAAAAAAACATAATTTCTAAAAAAAATTATTTTTATTTTACAGAATTTTATAAAATTTTAGGCACAAATTTAGTTCAAATGATATTTATTTGATAAATTTTTGGAAATTTCTCAAAGTTTAAAATTCATTTTTCAATGTTGAAAAATTTCAAAATCTTTAAAAAAACTTCAAAATTTTATTTCAAGATCTTCAAAAAACTACGTTTTGTCTTAACTTCTTTAAAATTCTCTCAAATTTTAAACTATTTCTGAAAATTTTAAAAACGTCTTAATTATTTAATTTAAATAATTCGATTTTTTCCTAAAATTTTGAAAAAGTTCTGCAAAATTTTTAAAAATTGTTTTAAAATCTGCTGGTTACTTTTTTTGAAAAATCTTGGAATGTGTTGAAAATGTTTTTAACTATTGTTTTAAAATAAATTTGATAAAATAAAAAATAATTTTCAATTTTCCCAGAAATCTTTAAAAAAAATGTATTTTCTTGAACCTTTCAAAATTCTTAAAAAGCTTCTTAATTTTTTGTTTTGAATTTTAAAAAACCTACAGTTTTTTAGAATTTAATCTCACTCGAATATTTTTCGTAAAATTTTGTAATCTTAAAAATCTTGGAATTTTTCTAAAATTTTGAATCTCGCAAAAATAAGATATTTTGTACGCCAATTTTCTCTTAAATCGTAACAAAAAATAGGTATCTAATATCGTGAAACCCTTCAAACTCGTTAAAAAGCTTCAAAATTTTATTTTTACATCTGCAAAAATCAGTGTAATATTTTAAGTTTTTTTAAATCTTTTTAAATTTTAAATTTTTTTACAATCTTTTGAAAACTTCTAAAACTTTGAAATATCTTTTGAAATTATTCAAAGTTTTCCAAACTCTTTTATTTAAATCCTGCAAAAATTAGAGAAATAGCCTGAAAATCAAAGCTTAAATAATAATTACGATATTCTAAGTTTTTGTACATAATTTAATTTTTCCATCTCGTTTTTTTTTGTATCCAAGGATTCATTACTTAAACATTAAATTTATTCACTTTACGATTTTGAAACTTTTCCACACACCTACAGTTTAAAAAATAAATTTTCTTATTTTAAAAAAGCACACTAACCCACCAAAAATGTTTTTATCTTCCACTGATTTTTTAATTAAAAATACAGGTACTGAGGAAGATCAAGAAGCGACCGACATGCTCGTCGGAAACGCCCAAAATTTGATGCAGAGTGTGAAGGAAACAGTTCGGGCAGCCGAATGTGCCAGCATCAAAATCCGAACAGCTTCTGGAATGAAGCTTCGTTGGGTCAGACGTCAACCCTGGTACCAGTACTAAAAACTGCCAGGATAAAATTCATCAGATTT
This sequence comes from Acraspis erinacei, assembly GCA_035041075.1. Lineage (NCBI taxonomy): Eukaryota > Metazoa > Arthropoda > Insecta > Hymenoptera > Cynipidae > Acraspis > Acraspis erinacei. The sequence continues at coordinate 9,404,918 of JAWWLR010000092.1, read as the reverse complement.
ATCCTCCTCCTATTTTATCATTCTCCTTTTTTATTTTTATTCTCCTATTTTTCCTCCTCTTCCTCCTATTTTATTTTTCTTCTATTTTTTCCTCCTCCTCCTCCTTCTCCTCCTCCTCCTTGGACATTGAAATATCCTCAAAAAACGCGAAAGTAAATTATTTCTGCCTCGGATTAACGAAATAGAAGGAGCAAATTATTATCGTAACTCATTCTAATAATTTTTCAATAACCAGAGAGATAATAATTAATTACGAGAGCAGTAAAACTTCCTCATAAAGACTAAATAGTCTCGCAGCTAGACGGAAACTGATTAATAAAGAGTAATTGTAGTAAAAAAGAATATATTAAATTATTAATTGCAGCCTTAAATTCAGAAATCTACTTAAATTCAGAGATGAACTTAAATTCAGCAAAGATTTGTCTGAATTTAAGGTAAATATCTGAATTTTAGATAGTTTACTTGAATCTAGATAAATCTTTTACTGAATTTAAGTTCTTCACTGATTTTAAGTAGATTTCTGAATTTGAGGCCAATCATTTTAAAGTATTCTTTTAACTTTATGTGCTTTAAAGAAAGATTTTTTCGTAATTTTACAAACATGAAGTATTTTTATATCATGGCAGCTATTAAATAAACAAATTAGAAAAATTGGCGTCAATTGACGTTATAATAAAAGTACGTTCCAGGCTATTAAAATTGAAAAATTAAAATTGGATGCAGTGTGGCCGCTAGACCGGGAAATGACAATGAATTTTTATTTTGCCGGACATCTTTTAATTATTATTCACTTTACAATGCATTAATTTCAAATATTTTATTTAGAAAATTTTTCATTTTAGATATTAATTTTTAGGCGTATATTTTTAATTAAAAATTGTTAATGAGTTTAAAATAATAGTGTTCGAAATTTAAAATTTTTGATACAAAACTTTTTTAGTTCATACACTGTAAATTTAAATTAATTAATGATTTTTAAAATTGAACTGTATTTTAAGTATGAAAAATTGAAGAATAATTTATTTTACAAGATCATTCTGAATCCGTTCAAAATTAATGACTTTACAGATTTTAACGTTAAAAATGTAACGGTTTTATTAAATTTTAAATTCTATTAAAATATTATTATTATTATTATTCTAACTACAATTTTTTAATTTGTAACTAAAATTTTTGAATTTTGCTCTGTAAATAACAGTTGGACACTTAATATATGTATTTTTTTATTCGTTTAAGGTTAAAAGATATTTAGAAATTTTGCAAAGATCCAAAATTAATTTAAATTTAAAGCTTTTGAACAAAAACTTTAGAAGATTTTTAAGAATCAGGTTTTTTAAAAAGATTCTATTAAAAATTGAAATTATTTTAAAAGATATTTAAAAATATTTCCAAACACTTTTGAAAGACTTATGAAGAATACAAACATTTTCTGAAGATTCTTAGGAAAAATTGAAAATGATTTTTTATTTCGAAAAATTAATTTTAAGAAAATATTTAAAAAGTTTTCAAACTTGTCAGAAAAGATTCTGCAAGATTTTAAAGAATTTTTTTAAAATTTTGCAGCATTCTAAAAACATTTGATTATTATGAAATTTTGAAAAAATTTCAAAAGAAATCTAAAACGAAATGTAGATTTTTGAAGCTCCTTGAGAATTCTGAATGATTCCAAGATAATAAAAAAAATTCTGAAGATTCCAGGAAATTTTTTAAATTATTTTGTATTTTGCAAAAAAATTATTTTCAGAAAATATTTCAGAAGATTTAAAATTAAAATAATTTATCTTTTAATTTAAAAAGTGTTTAGTTTAAAAGAGAAATTTCTAATCGTTCCCTTTTTAATTTTAAAATTCAAGAGTTTCACTTTGAGTGCTTTAATTTGCAGTTTAGTTTTTATTACTTCAAATAAAATTTTTTCAGCTATAGAGTTTGGATTTTTAAATTAAATTGCCCATGAACAAATTTTGCAAACCGAATTTTTTAAATTTAAACGGCCACCCTCAGCATGTATCTATTTTTCAGAATAACGTGGAACATAGTAAAATTACAAAAATCTTTTTTTAGAGTCTCTAGGAAATTCGTGCATGAATTGAAGTAATTTTGGAATGTTTGAATTTTGAATACCAAGTAGAGTTTATACACACTATTTTTTAATACTCCTATACAAAATATACACGAGTCTAGAGGTCGCAAAAGCCATACTAAGATTTATTTTTATATGGTGCAATAATCCCAATAGAATTTTTTGTTCTATCTCTGAAAGTGGTGCTAAAATCGAAGAAAGCCAAACGCGAATAAATGATTTTTCTTCTAATTAAAAGAGAAAACGAAACCGGACTCTCTATTTTTTAATTTATTTATTCAAAATCAAAATAAATTTAGTTATAATACTCAAAACGAAAGAAAACTAGAGGTTTTTATTGATTGCAAAAGAAATTTAGATTGTTTTTTACATTAAAAAACCACTGCTTTTTTATAAATACATTTCACAGAGTGAAACAAGTCCAGAAACAAGTGCAATTCCGAGTATTATGAATATTATAAATATTGTAGCATAATTTCCTCAATCCTTGCCTTAATCTCGAGCTTCAAATTTGCGTACTTGCACAATTGTAATTTAATATTGCGAATTGCGATAGATCGGAATGTTGATAATCTAAATTTTATATTTATTGTTTACTAAACTAGCTAAATACATGGCATAATAAAAAGCTTTTATTAATTTACATAACAGACCAAGGGTATATTTTATTTATTCTCATTTTCCTTCCCTTGATTTTCATTACGGAAAAATCATGGTGTATATTCAAATCTTGGAGAAAAAATTTTCCCGATAATTCTAGGTTTTTTTAGTTATAATTTTTTAGAGTAGGAAGTATTTCATATTTTTTCAGTTTCTAGGGATAAATAATACTAAACAGGTAATTAATTTATTGAATTTGTCTCTAAAGTCCATAAATTTGAATAATAATTTAAATTTTTATTTTATCTTCTTTTAATTAAAATTCAGTTTAAACCGCTTAAATTCCAAACTTTTTAGGTAAAAATATTGCCTAAAAAGAATTAACAAAAAAACAACAATAAATAAATCTCAAGCAAAGTGGTGAATTTTCAACTAAAGTGATAAATATTTAACGGAAATATTTGAAGTTTTTACAAACGAAGATAAATTTTCAAACAAGAAGACTAAAAGAACTAAAAGAAATAATTTCTCAAGAAAAAAACAAATAGGTAAAATTTTAATGAAACAAATTAATTTACAACCAAAAAGTGTTAGTTTTTTGCAACTAATAAATCCAATTTTCAACCCAAAAGGTAAATTTTCAAACAAGATGTATTTAATTTACTAACAAAAAAGCAGGTAGTTTAATTTTCAATTAAAATCATGAATTTTTAACTAAAAAAATGAATTTTCAGAGAAAAAGATTCATTTTTTACCAAAAATTTTAACACAAAAAGACGATTTTTCAACAGAATACATGAATTTTCAACTAAAAAATTCAATTTTCAACAAATTAGTTTGATTTTGAACTAAAAAGATCAATTTTTAACAAAAATAATAATTTTTAACGAAGAAGATTAATTTCCGCCAAAAAATACTAGTTTTAAACAAAATACATTAATTTTCAACTAATAAATCCAATTTTCAACCAAAAAGGTAAATTTTCAAACATGATATATTTAGTTTGCTAACGAAAAAATGCAGGTGATTTAATTTTTAATTAAAATCACGAATTTTTAACTAAAACAATGAATTTTCAAAGAAAAAGATTTATTTTCTACCAAAAATTTTCACACAAAAACACGATTTTTCGACAAAATACATGAATTTTTAACTAAAAAATTCAGTTTTCAACTAAATAGTTTAATGTTGAACTAAAATTATGAATCTTCAACTGGAATAGTTGAATTTTTAACCAAAAAGGTGAATTTTCAAACCAGAACATTAATTTTCAACAAAAAAAGAAGATTTTTCAAAAAATTACATTTTGAATCAAATAGTAGAATTTTTAACTAAAAAAGATCAATTCTTAAGAAAAAATAATAATTTTTAACGAAGAAGATTAATTTCCACCAAAAATACTAGTTTTCAACAAAATACATTAATTTTCAACTAATGTACCCATTTTTCAACCAAAAAGGTAAATTTCCAAACAAAAAAATGCAGGTAGTTTAATTTTTAATTAAAATCATTAATTTTTAACTAAAAAGATGAATTTTGAGAGAGAAAAATTCTTTTTCTAACAAAAATTTTAACGCAAAAAGACGATTTTTCGACAAAATACATGCATTTTAAACTAAAATATCCACTTTTCAACGGAATAGTTTAATTTTGAACTAAAAATGATGGAATATTGAATTAAAAAGGATAAATTTTTCACCAAAGAAATCAAATTTCAACCAAGTAGTTTAATTTTTTAACTGAAATTATGAATCTTCAACTGGAATAGTTGAATTTTTAACCAAAAAAGATCAATTTTTAACAAAAAATAATAATTTTTAATGAAGAAGATTAATTTCCACCAAAAAATACTAGTTTTCAACAAAATACATGAATTTTCAACTAATAAGTCCAATTTTCAACCAAAAAGGTAAATTTTCAAACAAGATATATTTAATTTTCTAACAAAACATGCAGGTAATTTAATTTTTAATGAAAATCATGAATTTTTAACTAAAAAGCTGAGTTTTCAGAAAAAAAGAATAATTTTCTACCAAAAATTTTCACACAAAAAGAAGTTTTTTTTTTTGACAAAATACATGAATTTTGAACTAAAAAGTTCAGTTTTCAACGAAATAGTTTCATTTTGAACTAAAATGATGGTATATTGAATTTAAAAGGATACATTTTTCACGAAGAAGTTCAACTTTGAACCAAGTAGTTTAATTTTTTAACTGAAATTATGAACCTTCAACTGGAATAGTTGAATTTTTAACCAAAAAGATGAATTTTCAAACCAGAAAATTAATTTTTACCAAAAAAAAAGAGAAGATTTTTCAACAAATTACATTTTCAATCAAATAGTGGAATTTTGAACTAAAAAGGATAAATTTTTAACCAAAAATTATCATTTTTGACGAAGAAGATTAATATCCACCAAAAAATACTAAGTTTCAACAAAATGCATTAATTTTCAACTAATAAATCAAATTTTCAAAAAAAAAAGTAAATTTTTCAATAATTTTTATTTTTAAATTAAAAATTTTTTTAAACCATGAATTTTTAACTAAAAAAATTCATTTTCCACCAAAAATGTTCACACAAAAAGACGACTTTTCGACAAAATACATGAATTTTCAACTAAAAAATCCAGTTTTCAACGAAATAGTATAATTTTTAACTAAAATGATGGAATATTGAATTAAAAATGTTTAAACTAAAATTATGAATCTTTAACTGGAATAGTTCAATTTTTAACCAAAAAGGTAAATTTTCATACCAGAAAATTAATTTTCTACCAAAAAAAAAAACAAGATTTTTCATCAAATTACATTTTCAATCAAATAGTTGAATTTTTAACTAAAAAAGATCAATTTTTAACAAAAAATAATAATATTTGAAGAAGATTAATTTCCACCAAAAAAATACTAGTTTTCAACAAAATACATTAATTTTCAAATAATAAATCCAATTTTCAACCAAAAAGGTAAATTTTCAAACATGATATATTTAATTTGCTAACGAAAAAATGCAGGTGGTTTAATTTTTAATTAAGATCCTGAATTTTGAATTAAGATCCTGAATTTTTAACCAAAAAGATGAATTTTCAGAGAAAAAGATTCATTTTCTAGGAAAAATTTTCACACAAAAAGACGACTTTTCGGCAAAATACATGAATTTTGAACTAAAAAATTCAGTTTTCAACGAAATAGTTTAATTTCGAACTAAAATTATGGAATATGAAATTAAAAAGCATGCATTTTTCACGAAAGAGTTCAACTTTCAACCAAGTCGTTTAATTTTTTAACTTAAATTATGAATCTTCAACTGGAATAGTTGAAATTTTAACCAAAAAGGTGAATTTTCAAGCCAGAAAATTAATTTTCTACAAAAAAAGATTTTTCAACTAATTACATTTTCAATCAAATAGATGAATTTTGAACTAGAAAAGGTCAATTTTTAACAAAAAAAACAATAATTTTTAACAAAGAAGATGCATTTCTACCAAAAACTACAAATTTTCAACTAAAAAATATAATTTTACAACAAATATTTTGTTTAAATAGTTACATTTGCAAAAAAGTGATGAATTTTCAACTGAAATGATCAATCTTTAACTGATATAATATTGAATTTTCAGTTAAAAAAAAGAATATTCAATTTTTGAAAACCACAAATTAAAAAAAATAGTTGCATTTTCAAAGTGATGCATATTCAGCTAAAATTATGAAAGTTCAACTGAAATAGATGAATTTTAAATTTAAAAAAGTCATTTTTCAAACAAGCAAATTGATTTTCTACAAATTAAAAGATTTTATCAACAAATTGCGTACATTTAATTAATTTGTTGCGTTTTAAACTAAAAAAGATCAATTCTTCACAAAATCATGAATTTTCAACTAAAAAGATGAATTTTCAAAGAAAAAGTTTTATTTTCCACCAAAAAATACGATTGTTCAATAATTATATAAATTTTTAATGAAATAGTTAAATTTTCATTTTAAAAAATATCAATTTTCAAAAAAAAAGATGAATTTTTAACGAAGAAGATTAATTTTCCACCAAAAAATACGATTGTTAAAAAATCATATAAATTTTTAATGAAATAGTTAAATTTTGATTAGAAAAAATATCAATTTTCAACAAAAGGGATGAATTTTTAACGAAGAAGATTAATTCATACCAAAAAAATACGAATTCTTCACTAAAAAATATAATTTAAAAAAATTTAACATTTTCAGTGATCATTTTTCAACCAAAAAGCTTTAAAAAAATTATATGAATTTTAAATTACATAGTTAAATTTTGAACTAAAAAGATCAATTTTCAACAAAAAATATGAATTTCATGGAAGATTTTTTATACCAAAAAAGATAAATTTTCAACTAAAAAATATAATTTTGCACCAGAAGCAACTAATCTTCAAAAGAATATTTACATTTTCAAACAAAGTGATGAATTTTCAACAAAGACGATTAATTTCTACAAAAAAAATGAACTTTTAACCAATAAGATATTTTTTTAAATCAAAAATTGATTATTTAAATTTTTACAAAAAAAATTAATGTTGAACCAAATAAATAAATTATTAACGAAAAAGAAAATCATTTTCAACATCGAAAAAATTCCCTGCCTTTGAAAAAAAAATTCCTTGACAAATCCAAGTTTATAAATTATCAATTGATACGAAAAAAAGTTTCTAAATTGCGGATAATAATTAGAAATAAGTAAAGGTATTAAATTAATACAACAAATTCAAAATATATTACAGAAGTTTCGAGTACTGTACAAATTTTATCGAAAATAGACGAATTACAAGATTATTTTTTTTCTGCTACGATTCGTCCATTATATTTTTAGGGATTTGTGCTGGTCGTAAATAGGGATTGTCTATCGCATCTTGTTGCGTGATGGTTTCTTCGTTTTGATCTGCAGGTTCGATCTGCGGTTTTATATCTGTAATAAAAAATATTAACTTAAAAGTAAGTATAATTATGTTTTGTTTTTTAAAAAATATATATATATATATATTTTTTAATTATTATGTACAATTGTGGTATTTTGTTGTTTAATTTTATAAAAAAGAATTTCACAATTCACATTACGAATGAAAATATAAAAAATAAAGTTTCAAATAGAAACTTTGAATTTTTCCAACTTGAATATATTCACCAGTTTGGAAATATTTTCAAATAATCAAAATACGAAAAGATTTCAAGAGATTTTAAAATCGCAAGAGTATTAAGAGTCGAATTTTACAATCTAGAAAAGGCGTTTCAATCCGAAAAAAACGAATTTGCAACAAAACGGACGAATTTTAAAATAAAAAAGATAAATTTTAACAAAAAATGCAATAGTTAAATATTCGGTAAAAAAAATTAAATTTTAATCAGAAAAAAAATATAATAGTTGATATTTCAAACAAAAATGCTTTTTATTGTTGATTAAAGATTAAAATATTGTTGAATTAATTCAACCAAAAATGAGAAATTTTTAAGAAAATAGTTGAATCCTCAACCAAAAAAGATTAAATTTTAACCAAGCACTTTCATTTTTATGAAAAAATATCGACTCGAAAATATTAATTTGTAACCCCAAAATACTAGTTTTCAACTAAAAAGTTCAATTCTCTACAAAAAATTTCAATTTTCAAACAAAAGTAGAACAGTTAAATTTTTCGTTAAAAAAAATTAATTTGAACAAAAAAGTAAAATTTCCAAACTAAAAAGGACGAATTTTCATCAAAATAATTAAATTTTTTAGCCAAAACAGATTATGGTTTACCGAAACGGAATAATTTTCAAGTCAAAAAGATAAATTTTCAAAACAAAAATAGAATAGATAAATTTTGAGAAAACAAAAATTAATTTTCAATTACAAAAAACGCATTTACAAAGAAATAGTTAAATTTTCAACAGAAAAAGATCAATTTTTAACCAAAAGCCACAGCGTTAAAATTTTAATTGGAATAATTAATTTTTAAGCAAAAAAAGAGGAATTGTCAACAATAAAGAATAATTTTCTACGAATTGTCAACAAAATACTTAAAATTTCAACTAAAGGCGATCAATTTTAAACCAAAAGTATAGAATAGTTCAATTTTTTGTTAAAAATAATTTAATTTGAACAAAAAAGTAAAATTTCCAACCAAACAAGGATGAATTTTCATCAAAATAATTAAATTTTTAGCCAAAACAGATTATGGTTTAACCAAAGAGTGGCATTTTTAACAATAAAAAGATCATCAACCGAAACGGAATAATTTTCAAGCCAAAAAGATAAGTTTTTCAAACCAAAAGTAGAATAGATAAATTTTCAGCAAAGAAAAATTAAATTTCAATCACAAAAAACCGCATTTACAAACAAATAGTTAAATTTTCAACTGAAAAAGATCCATTTTTAACCAAAAGTGACAGCGTTAAATTTTTAGTTGGAATAATTAATTTTTAAGCAAAAAAAGAGGAATTTTCAACTAAATAGATGAGTCTTCAATTAATAAAATGAATTTTTGACAAAGTAGTTGAATTTTCAACAATAATGAATAATTTTCTACGAATTTTCAACAAAATACTTAAATTTTCAACTAAAAGCGATCAATTTTCAACCAAAAATAGAATAGTTCAATTTGTCGTTAAAAAAGAATTTAATTTGAACAAAAAAGTAAAATTTCCAACCAAAAAAGGACGAATTTTCATCGAAATAATCAAATTTTTCGCCAAAACAGATTATGGTTTAACCAAAAAGTGGCATTTTTAACAAAAAAAAGATCATCAACCGAAACGGAATAATTTTCAAGCCAAAAAGATAAATTTTTCAAACAAAAAGTAGAATAGATAAATTTTCAGCAAAGAAAAATTAAATTTCAATCACAAAAAACCGCATTTACAAACAAATAGT
>JAWWLR010000092.1:9359177-9372506 GCA_035041075.1 Acraspis erinacei | reverse complement strand
CAATAAAAATTAATTTTGATCCAAATAGTTCAATTTTCAAATAAGGAGATTAATCTTCTATCATAAATACGAATTTTCAACAAATTACATAAATTTTCAAACAAAAAGTTGAATTTTTCAACTAAAAAAGATAAATTATTAACAAAAATGGAATTTTTTAGTTTTCTTATAAAAAAAATCGCATTCATTTAAAAAAATTCTGTCTACAAAACAGTTGATTAAAAAAAAAACAGTTGAATTTTTTAAAAAAGAAAAGAAATTTCTAATCAGGAAGATTTATTTTCAAGAAAACGCATTAATTTTTTACAAATACTTGGATTTTCAACCAAAAATTATTAATTTTCAACAAAATGCAAACATTTTTAACCAATTAGTTGAATTTTTAAACAATGATCAAATATCAATTTCTATAAAAAAATAAGAATTTTCAGCAAATTACATCAATTTTCAACCAAAATGTTGAATTTTTTAACTAAAATAGATCAATTATTAACAACAAATGGCATTGTTGAGTTTTCTTATAAAAAAAATCATATTGATTTTAAAAAATGTTGTCCACAAAACAGTTGATTTTTCAACAACAAAAAAAGGAATTTTCAACCAAGAAGATGAATTTTCAACAAAACGCATTAATTTTTTACAAACACCTGAATTTTCATGAAAAAAAAGATTATTTTCAACCACGGAGATTAATCTTTTACCAAAAAGACGCATTTTCAACAATAAATATTAATTTTTAACCAATTAGTTGAATTTTCAAGCAAGAAGATTAATCTTCTGTCAAAAATATGAATTTTCAACAAATGACATCAATTTTCAAGCACGAAGTTGATTTTTTCAACTAAAAAGTATCAATTATTAACAAAAAATGAAATTTTTGAGTTTTGTTATAGAAAAAAATATTAATTTTTTTTTAATTTTTCTACAAAACAGTTGAATTTTTAACAAATAAGATCAGTTTTCAAATAACAAGTTGAATTTTTCAACTAAAAAATATAAATTATTAACAAAAAATGGAATTTTTGAGTTTTCTTATAGAAAAAAATATATTCATTTTTTTTCAATTTTTCTACAAAACAGTTAAATTTTTAACAACAAAAAAATAAATTTTTAACCAAGGAGATTAATTGTCAACAATGCGCATTAATCTTTTACAAACAGTTGAATTTTTAACAAATAAGATAAATTTTCAAACAAGTTGAATTTTTAAACTAAAAAATATAAATTATTAACAAGAAATGGATTTGATGAGTTTTCTTATAGAAAAAAATAATATTCATTTTTTTTTAAATTTGCCTACAAAATATTTGAATTTTCACCAAAAAAAGGAATTTTCATCAAGAAGTTTAATTTTCAACAAAACGAATTAATTTTTTACAAACAGTTGAATTTTCATCAAAAAAGATTTATTTTCAGCCAAGGAGATTAATTTTCTACCAAAAAGACGCATTTTCAACAATAAATATTAATTTTTAACCAATTAGTTGAATTTTCAAAAAATTAGATTAATCTTCTATCAAAAAATTAAAAAATATAAAAATAGTTTATACCAAGAAGATTAATCTTCTATAAAAAAATACGAATTTTCAACAAGTTACATCAATTTTCAAGCAACAAATTGAATTTTTCAAATAAAAAAGATCAATTATTAACAAAAAATGGAATTTTTTAGTTTTCTTACAGCAAAAAATCATATTCATTAAAAAAAAAATTATCTACAAAACAGTTGAATTTTCAACCAAAAAAAAGGATTTTTCAACAAAGAAGATTAATTTTCAACAAAACGCAAATATTTTTTACAAACAGTTGAATTTTCCTAAAAAAAAGATGAATTTTAAACCATGGAGATTAATCTTCCACCAAAAAGACGCATTTTCAACAATAAATATTAATTTTTAACGAATTAGTTGAATTTTCAACCAAAAAGTTGAATTTTTCAGCTAAAAAAGATCAACTGTTAACCAAAAATAGAATAGTTCACTTTCCTCTTGGAAAATAATATTTTTCATTAAAGAAACCACTCAATTTCTAGAAAACAGTTGAATTTTGCACAAAACAATTGAATTTTCAACCAAGAAGGTTAATTTTAAACTAATTCAATTATTAACCAAAAATAGAGCAGTTAATTTTTTCGCAAAATATTTGAATTTTCATCAAAAAAGATGATTTTTTAAACAATTAGTTGAACTTTAAACCAGGAAGATTAATCTTATGTCAAAAAGGCGAATTTTCAACAAATTACATAAATTTTTATCCAAAAACTTGAATTTTGAAACGAAAACTCATTTTTTACAAAACAGTTAAATTTTCAAGCAAAAAATTGAATTTTTCCACTATAAAAGATCAATTATTAACAAAAAATTGAATTTTTTAGTTTTCTTATAGCAAAAAATCTTATTCATTTAAAACAAAATTTATCTACAAAACAGTTTAATTTTCAACCAAAAAAAGGAATTTTCAACAAAGTACATTAATTTTCAACAAAACGCAAATATTTTTTACAAGCCGTTGAATTTTAATAAAAAGATGAATTTTCAACCAATGAGATTAATCTTCTATCAAAAAGTACCAATTCTCATCAAATTACATCAATTTTCAAAGACACAGTTGGATTTTTAATAAAAAAAGATAAATTAGTATTATTATTATTATTATTATTATTAAGATAAATTATTAAATTACCAAGAAAATATTTTCATTTTAAAGAAAAAATTGTCGAACTAAACCACAAAGGATGAAATTACTACAAAAGAGATAAATTTTCAAATAAGATTCATCATTTCGGTTAAAATGTATAAATTTAGTTGAAAATTAATTTTTTTAACTGAAAATATAACTATTACATTTATCGGTCACAACTTACCTTTTTTAGTTCAAAATTCATGTATTTTGTTGAAAAATCCACTATTCTGGTAGAAAATTATGTTTTTTGGAAAATGTAATTGATCTTTTTTAGTTCAAAATTCAACTAATTGGTTACAAATTTGCCTGTTTTAGTTCCAAAATTCAACTATTTTTAATATTCATTATTTTAGTTGAAAACTTATCATTTCGTTTGAAAATTCATGTATTTTGTTGAAAAATCGTCTTTTTTGGTAGAATATAATTTTTTGTTTGAAAATTAATCTTCTAGTTTCAAAATTAATCTTTTTGTTTAAAAGTCCAACTATTCCATTTAAAAATTCGTCATTTCTATTTAAAATTCATCAGTTTAGTTGAAAATTAATTTTTTTAACTGAATATATCACTATTACATTTTCCGTTAAAAAATGACCTTTTTTTGTTTAAAGTTTATGTATTTTGTTGAAAAATCATCTTTTCCGGTAGAAAATGATTTGTTTGTTTGAAAATTAATTTGTTTAACTGAAAATTTAACGATTCACTTTTTGTTTGAAAAATAGATCGTTTGTAGTATAAAATTCAACTAATAGGTTAAAAATTTTCCTTCTTATTTGACAATTAATATATTTTGTTAAAAATTCATATTTTGTTGTTGAAGAAACCTCATTTTAGTTGCAAATTTATCTCTTTAATTTAAAATTAAACTATTTTGTTGAAAATTAAGTTTTTTTTCTGAAAATCCAACTTCCATTTTAAGTCCTGCATTAATTAGATTTTTAATTTTTTGTTTTAGAGTGACTTTTGACCCCTCATATTATGGTCGATTTAATCCGGAAATGAATATGATGCAAGGAACAAGTTACATGAATGAAACAAATACAAGTATGCACATGAAAGCCTTAGCTATGAAATATTTGAATGATGAACAAGTTTGTGATGCGATGCAACAAAAGCAGAGGCGAGGAGCTTTAAAAAATCTCATGGTCAGTAATGTCCAAGGGACAACCAACATGTCCTTTGCCACGATGAGATATTTACAAAGATACCAGTTGCTTCCGGAAAGCATGAATGGTTACATGGAAGGTACATTTTTTTCATTAAACTCAAAATATTTCGAAAGAGAATCTGGAAGATTTTAAGATAATTTTTTTTTTAATTTTTCAGGATCTTAATTTTTTTGCAGGGAAACTAAATTATTTCGAAAGTTATTTGAAAGCTTTGAAACTATTCGAAAATATCTTGAATCCTGCAAAGATTTTAAAACATTTCAAATAAAATCTAGATTTTTGAAAATTTGGAGGGACAGATTTTTAAAGAATTTTTAAAATGATTTTTTCCTTTGAAAAATTAATTCTTAAGAGAATATTGAAAAACACTTTAAAATATTTCAACATTTTTTAAAAAGAATTTGAAAGATTTTAAGACAATTTTTCAATTATGTAAATTTCCTTTTTAATCATAAGAACAATTCAAATCTCTTTGAAGAGATTGGTTTAAAATTTGAAAAGATTTCAAACAATTTAAAACAAAATCCAGATTTAAAAAAAATTTTAATCAAAACTTGAGAGCTTTTTAATGATTTAAAGAGGTTTGATCATTTTGGATTTAACGAAATTAATTTTGAAAGAAAATTGAAAAAGATATAAAAAATTTCAAAAGATTGTTAAAAATGTAGAAGATTTTTTTGCAATTTTTTAAATTAATCTAATAATTATTTTATTTCATTAATCAAATTAAATAATTTAATTTTGTAATTTAAAAATCGTTAGTTAAACTAATATTGCGAAGTTTAAACAAAAAAAAATTTAAATAATTAAAAATTTTAAATTTTGTTTAAGATTCCTTAAGATCCCTGGCAAAATTTCGAATACTTTGCTCTTTAGCATAATTAATTTTAAGAGAATATTGAAAAAGCTTTCAAGAAATTTCTAAAAATGTTGAGAAAATAATCTGGAAGATTTTCATGCAATTTTTTTTTTGCACCAATTTGAGGCAAATTTTTAATATTTTGTTATAGATAATTCGGATGTTTTGAGAAATCACGAAAAATAATTTGAAATTTGAAAAGATTAAAAAAAAATGTAAAACAAAATATCAATTTTTTAAAATTTCGTGAAGAAAATTTCCAGCTTTTTAACGATTTTGAAAGGTTTAAACAACAAATTCTTTGTATATTTTTGAGAAAATTTCAAATTATTTTGTATTTATAAAGAAAATTTCCAAAGGTTTCTTAAAATACTGAAAAAAATGTTGGAAAATTTTAAGTCAATTTTTTTAATTCTTAAAGATTTTCCACCAATTTTAAGAACAATTCGGATAATATTAACAACTTTGTTAAATTTTATTTTTTGAGAATACATCTCTTTGGTTAAAAAATTTTTTTAAATTGAAAATTATTATATAATTCGAATTTTGAAAAAAATAATAATTTAAAATTTGATGAGATTTAAAAAAATTTATAACAAAATTCAGATTTTTCAAGATTTCAAAATATAATTTGTAAGATTTGAAGGCCAGTTTTTTAATTGTGAAAAATTTTCCACAAATCTGAGGAAAATTTTGAATTGGAAAAGGTTTAAAAAAATGTAAAATAGAATGTACATTTCTAAAGATTTTGAAATAATATTTTCAACTCTTTTAAGGTTTTTGAAAGATTCTTGAAAATATCGAGAAAAAATTTGGAATAATTAAAAAAAATTTGAAAATATTTCAAAAAGTTAAAAACAAAATCCAGATTTTTTTAAATTTCCAAATTAAATTTTGGAAGGTTTTTAAAGTTTTTTCAAAGATTCAAGAGAATACAAAATTTTCTTAAGATTCCAGGAAAATTTTTAAATGATTTAGTATTTTTAAAAATTAATTTTTTAAGAGAATTGAAAAAGTTTTCAAAAGATTTCTAAAAAGGTCTAAAAAGCTTTTATTTTGACAAATTTTTTTTAAAAGAAAATTTCAGAAGATTTTTTAAAATATTGAAAAAAAATTTGGAAGGTTTTAAAGTAATTGTTTTAAATCTGAATTATTTTCCACAAATTTCAGGAAATTGAAAAAGATTTAAAAAATTTTAAGTTTTAAGAAACCGAAATAAAATTTTTATCCTTTTAAGAATTTTCACAGATTTTCATAGGTTTTTTTTCAGAATAATTAATTTTAGGAGAATATTTAAAAAGATTTAAAAACATTTGAGAAGACTTTCAAAATACTCAAAAAAGAATCTGAAACATTTTAAGTTTACTGTTAAATTAATTGAACCTTTAATAATAATTGGAATATTTTTCAAAATGTTAGGAATAATTCTTCAAAAATCTTTTGGCATTTTCTAAAGAATCCTAGGAAATATATATTTATATGACTTTTAAAGCAAATAGATTTATAAAATAGTTATATTATTTTATATTAAAAAATATTCGCTTTGAATTATAATTTGGTACAATTTTCTGTTCTTTCTTGACTAAAAATTCATCTATTTTGGTAGAAATTTAATCATCTTTGATTAAAAATGCAATTCTTTTTTTTTTTATGACGA
Source organism: Acraspis erinacei (assembly GCA_035041075.1). Taxonomy (NCBI): domain Eukaryota; kingdom Metazoa; phylum Arthropoda; class Insecta; order Hymenoptera; family Cynipidae; genus Acraspis; species Acraspis erinacei. Next base: position 9,366,142 of record JAWWLR010000092.1, on the reverse strand, counting down.
AGGAAAAGAAAACTTCCAGATGCCACATATTTCCGAAAATCAGGTACCAATTATGCAAAAACCGAGTCGACCAGCTCATCCCCAAACGACAAAAACAAGCTGCCCTAGTAAAATTCTGGACATCTCGACATTGAAGCAACAGCCGAAACTTTTATGATAAAAGTGCCATTAACTAGTTTTTAATTACGATTTTTTAGAAAGAAAGTAAATTTATTAATTTTTGTATAATAGCTCTAATCGCAGAATAAGAATAGTGTATGTTATTCCTAGTGATTTTATAAAAATAACTTTTTACGAAGGATACTATTTTTCTGATTAATAATTCCATTTATTCCGTTTCTAAGCGGAATTTTTCTTTCAAAGTCGGGGAATTATTAATGTATTTACCTATTTTTTTGTTGAAAGTTGATCGTTTTTAGTTGAAAATTCAAATTTCTGGAGGAGAAATAATGTATTTTTCTTGGTTGAAAATTAATCATTTTGTTTAAAAATTCAACAGTTTGTGATTTTTTCTCTTCCTGATTCAGAATTTATATTTTTGTGGATAAAAATTTAATTACTTATTAAAAATTAAACTCCTTTAGTTGAAAGTTAATTTTTTTTCAACTAAAAATTTAAATATTCAAGTTTTGGTTGAAAAAATATATTTTTTAGTTAAAAAGACGTCTTTTTTGACAGAAATTATTCTTCCCGGTTGATATTGGATCTTTTATTTGAAAATTCAATTAGTTTATTTAAAAATTCATAATTTTAGTAGAAAATTTATATTTTTAGTTTAAAATTCATCATTTCAGTTAAGAATTCATCACTTTATTTGAAAGTGAAAATATTTTGTTGAAAATTAATTTTTTTATGTTTGAAAATTAGTGTTTTTTAACTGAAAATTCATCATCTTGTTTGAAAATAAAAATTTTTTTAACTAAAATTTAAATAGACTTATAAATATATTTATATAAATATATAAATATTTTAGTTAAAAATTAATCAGTTTGTTTAAAAAATAATTTTTGAACTGAAAATTTAACTATTGCGTTTTTGGTTGAAAACTGCTCTTTTTTTAATCTTAAAATTCAAATATTTGGTTGATAATTAGTCTTTTTGTTTGAAAATATATCTTTTTGGTTGAAACTTCATTTCTTTAAAAATAAAATTACTTGGTTCAAAATTAATCTCTTTTGTTAAATATTCAAAATTTCATTTGAAAATTCATAAGTTGGGTTGAAAATTAATTTTTTTTTAACTGAAAATTTAATCCATTTTAGTTAAAAATTCAACTATTCGGTTGAAAATTTGAGTTTCTTAGTATAAAATTAAACTGCTTCGTTGAAAATTCATGTATTTTGTTAAAAAATCTTAGTTTTTGATAGAAAAATAATCTTTTTGTTTCAACTTTTTGTACTGAAAGATTATATATTCAATTTTTTGTTGAAAATTGGTCTTTTTTAGATTATTATTCAAATATTTGGTTGAAAAATTGAGTTTCATAGTTTAAAATTAATGTATTTCGTTAGAAAATCTTCTTTTTTGTTAGAAAATTAATTCATCAGTTTCGTTGAAAATGAGTTTTTTAAACAAAAAATGTAGGTACTACATTTTCATGTTGGAAATTGATCTTTTTTAGTTTGAAATTCAACTATTTGGTTAAAAATTTGACTTTTTTAGTTTAAAATTCAATTATTTTGTTGAAAATATTACATTCTTAGTTTAAAATTCAAATATTTCATTGATAATGTACGTATTTTATTTTAAACTGAAAATTTTGTTAACAAATCTTTTTTCTTTTTGGTAGAAAATTAATTTTCTTGGTTGAAAATTAAATGTTTTGAAATTCATCATTCAATAATTAATTTTTTTAACTGAAAATTTATCTATTACAGATAGATTTTTATTCCCTTTTTAGTTGAAAACTGATTTTTTTAAGTTTAAAATTCAACTATTCTATTGAAAATTTGAGTTTTTTAGTTTCAAATTCATGTATTTTGTTTAAAAAATCATATTTTTATGTTAGAAAATTAATCCTTTTGTTTGAAAATTAATCTTCTTGTTTAAAAATTAACTTTCTTGGATACAAATTTAACTATTTGCAGATAAATTTTCATCATTTTAGTTTAAAATTCACCAGTTTGGTTGACATTTTTTACTGAAAGTTTAAATATTTGATTGATTCTTGAAAATTTAATCTCTTTTAGTTAAAAATTTAACTATTTGGTTAAAAATTTTACTTTTTTAGTTTAAAATTCAAATATTTTGTTGAAAATATTACATTCGTAGTTTAAAATTCAAATAGTTCGTTGAAAATGCACGTATTTTATTATAAATTGAAAATTTTGTTAAAAAATCTTTTCTCTTTTTGGTAGAAAATTAATTTTCTTGTTTGAAAATTAAATGTTTTCAAATTCATCATTCAATAATTAATTTTTTAATTGAAAATTTATTGGTTGATAATTAATTAATTAATTGATAATTTTTTGGTTGATAATTCAACTTTTTTATTAAACATTCATGTATTTTGTTGAAAATTCTTCTTTTTGGTAGCAATTAATCTTATTTGTTGAAAAATATTTTTTTTTGTAGTTAAAGATTCAACTATTCCAGTTAAAGATTTTTAATTTTAGGTGAAAATTCATCAGTTTGGTTGAAAATTAATTTTTTAACTGAAAATTTAATCTTTTTTAGTTAAAACTTAAACTATTCTGTGAAAAATTTGAGTTTTTTTAGTTTAAAATTCAACTGTTTCGTTGAAAATGCATGTATTTTGTTTTAAAAAATCCTATTTTTGTATTAGAAAATTAATTCTTTTGTTTGAAAATTAATTTTCTTGTTTAAAAATTCATCTTCTCGGATACAAATTTAACTATTTGCAGATAAATATTCATAATTTTAGTTTAAAATTCATCAGTTTGGTTGAAATAAAATTTTTTTTACTGAAAGTTTAAATATTGCATTTGTTGTTGAAAATTAATATTTTTTAGTTCAAAACTCAACTATTTGATTGAAAATTTGACTTTGTCAGTTTAAAATTCATGTATTTCATTAGAAAATCTTCTTTTTTGTCAGAAAATTAATTTTCTTGTTGAGAAATTTGCCTTTTTCGTTTTAAAATTTAACTATTCCAGTTCAAAATTCATCAGTTTGGTTGAAAATCAATTTTAACAAATTAGCTACTATATTTTCTTATTGAAAATTGTTCTTTTTCAGTTTAAAATTCAAATGTTTGGTTAAAAATACATGTATTTTGTTCAAAAGTCGTCTTTCATTGGTAGAAAATTAATACTTTTGATTTAAAATTAATTTGTCTTATTTAAAAATTCATCTTTCCTTTTAGAAAATCAACTATTTCAGTTAAAGATTGGTCATTTTAGTTGAAAGATAAACTTTGTTAGTTTAAAATTCAACTGTTTCGTTAAAAAAATCATGTATTTGTCAAGAAAATATTATCGTCCTTTTTGGTTAAAAAGTAATTTTTTTAAGCTGAAAATTAATATTATTTTTTTAATTTATTTTTTTTTAATTCAAAATTGGACTATTTGCTTAAAATGTTGTCTTTTTTAGTGGAAAATTCCCCAGTTTGGTTAAAATTAAAACTTCCATTTTTTTTAATTGATATTTTATTTTAAATAAAACTATTTGATTGAAAATTTGGCTTTCTTAGTCAAAAATTAAATATTTCGTGCAAAATGCATGTATTTTGTTGAAATTTCTTCTTCTTTGTTTGCAATTAATCTTATTTGTTAAAAATTATTTTTTTTTGTAGTTAAAGATTCAACTATTCCAGTTAAATATTTGTAATTTTAGTTCAAAATTCATCAGTTGGGTTGAAAATTAATTTTTTAACTGAAAGTTTTTTTTAGAAAATTAATCCTGGTTTGAAAATTAATTTTTTAATTAAAAATGTAACTATTCCATTTTTTGATTCAAAATTTATCTTTTTTAGTTAAAAAAATTAATGCATTTCGTTAAAAAAATCTTCTGTTTTTGTAGAAAATTAATTTTCTTCTTTAAAAATTCATCGTTTTGTTTGAACATTCAAGTATGCCAGTTAAATATGCATAATTTCAGGTGAAAATTCAACATTTTTTTCAACATGTTTTTTCTTGAAAAATCGTCATTTTTCGTAAATTTTGATCTTTTCGTTTAAAAATTAATAAGATAATAATTTGTTTTAATTATTATCCAAATTCATGGACTTCTAATTTAATTTATATGATTCCCTAGAGAAAAAAACATTATTTATAATAAACTCACAGCATCCATTAATTGCATTTTCCACAAAAAAGTTAAATTTTCAACAAAAAATAGAATACTTAAATTTCCAGTTAAAAAAATAAATTTTCAACCAAACTGATGAATCTTTAAACGAAATAGTTGAAGTTTAAACTAAAAAAAAAATAAATTTACCTTAAAAAATGGAATAGTTTAATTTGCAGTTTAGAAAACTAATTATTATTATTTTCCCATTCGAAATATTTGTACGAGAATCCCAATAATCACAGCATCCATTAACCAATAAGGGTTGCGCTTTCATCTCGTCTCTCTCTGAGATTGGCTCCCCCATCGAACTCACCCCTATTTTCCACCCCATTGCTGACTCACCCCTAAACCTACATCCAGAGCAATAAAAAGGTATGAACATCACAATATTTATATAGGAACATAAAAAATATCAGAAAATCGATTTTCCAATCCAGGTTAATTAATTCCAATCAGTAAATAATAGTTATTTTTTAATAACCAATATATTTCGGGAGTCATTATGCTAGAAATGGTATGAAAAAATATATAAACTAATAATCCGAAAATTATTGTTTATTATTTCAGAAGATTTCGGAACCCATGGGGAAGGATACGCAGAATCAGGAAACTGGGTTCCATCTCGAGGGTGGGATTTCCATCCACCCCGTCCACCCTAATTCCGCTCAACGTGTGAATTCGACGTAACTGTTCCACATACGTCATTACCATCACGTTCCAGTATTGATATCATCTTGGTATGGATAAAAGCGTATTAAACTCGAATTTCTTCCTAAAAAAAGTGGCAAAAACGCATAAAAAATTCGAAAAAGGGATAAAGAGTGCGAAAATCAGGAACAAAATTGACAGGATTTTTTGAACAGTCAGGAAAAATCAGTAGCGAGGAAGGAAAACAATTATGAGCGATAAATAAACGTTTTTTCAAAAGTTCAAAAACAGGGGTCGAAATTCGAAAATGAGAATTTCGAAAAAACATCAATTTTTGATATCTTCATCACAAGTTTCCAGATGCCTTTTACGAACGTCGAACATCAATTCTACCGATGAAGAAGCTGCCGAATAAACTAACAATATAGTGAATAATTTTGTAAAAAAAAAATAAACTCGAGGAATTTAATTTGTCCTCTCTGAGAATTTGAGGATCAAGTCTGCAATTTTGTAATATGGATAATATTAGCGAATTTGATATCAGACTCGAAAAGGATATTTATTATGCTGGTGAATCCATTCGCGGTCACGTTATTCTGCATACGACTGAAAACTTCAAGCTGAGGTGTACGTATTAAAATTTTTTTTGTATTTATCCAATTCGACCGGGAAATCGGGATATGAGAGTGAATTTATTTTTTGACAGAGAATTTTACAAATCGTTGAAGAAAATTAAAAATTTTGGATAAAAAACGATTGAATATGATAAACTGTAGATTTTAATTAATTATTTTATTTATTTAATAAATAGTTGAATTTTAAACTAAAAAAATCGATTTTAAATTAAAAAATGAAATAGTTCAGTTTACATGTAAAACAAAAGGTTTATTTTGAAACTAGAAATTTAATTCAAACAAAGAAACCAAATAGATTTATTTATAAGCAAAATGATACATTTTTCAGTGAAATAATGAATATTTAACTGGTATACTTGAATTTTCAAACGAGAAGATTAATTTGTTTAAATAAAAATTAATTTTCTACGAAAAAATAAGATTTTTCCGCAAAATAAATAAATATTCAATGAATTAGTTGAATTTTCAACTACAAGAGAGCAATTTTTAACCAACTATTAAAATTTTTATCTAAAGATCAATTTTCAACAAAAAATTTAATAGTGAAATTTTCAGTAAAAAAATTAATTTTTATCCAAATTGACGAACTTTTAACTGAAATGATGAATCTTTAACTGGAATAGTTGAATTTTCGAAAAAAGACAAATTTTTAAACAAACAGTTGAATTTTAATCTAAAAACGATCAATTTTAAATAAAAAATGGAATAATTAGATTTTCAGTTAAATCAATTGAATCTCAACCAAACTGATGAATTTTGAACCGAAAAGATGAATTTTCAAACATGAAGATCAATTTTTTAAAAATAAAAATTCATTTTCTCCGAAAAAAATCAGATTTTTCCGCAAAATACATAAATATTCAAGGAATTAGTTGAATTTTCAACTAAAGGAGATCACTTTTTAACCAACTATTTAAATTTTAAACTAAAGAAGAGCATTTTTCAACAAAAAATTGAATAGTTAAATTTTCAATTAAAAAACATTAATTTTTATCCAAATTGATAAATCTTTAAGTGGAATAGTTGAATTTTCAAAAATAAAAAACACAAATTTTTAACCAAACAGTTGAATTTTAATGTGAAAACGATCAATTTTAACTAAAAAATCGATTAATTAAATTTTCAGTTAAACAAATTGAATTTCAACCAAACTGATGAATTTTTAATCAAAAAGATGAATTTTCAAAAAAGAAGATTAATTGTCAAACAAACAAACCAAAATTGTTTACCTAACAGGATGATTTTCAACAAAATAAATGAATTTTCAACTAAATAGTTGAATTTCCCATTAAAAAATATCAATTTTCAACAACAAAAATGGAATAGTTAAATTTTCAGTCAGAAAAATTAATTTTCAACCCAATTGATGAATTTTCATAGGAAATAATGAATCTTTAACTGGAATAATTAAACTTTTAAAGAAAAAGATTA
>JAWWLR010000092.1:9237236-9250561 GCA_035041075.1 Acraspis erinacei | reverse complement strand
TAATTCAATACAATCTCGATTTTACAATCTCTTGTTTGCTTGGTTTTTTTCTCTTTTTTTTTTTTTGTTTGTTTTCTTTTTTGTTTGAACGTCAATTATTCGCCATCAATCAATATTTTCATATCCATCATCGCCTGAATGTACATCATCGATATATACATTTATAGAACTTATATCTTAAATCTACAACAATATTTTTTTCACATGCCTAGTAGCAGCTTAATTTACAATATATTGACTAATTCCGAGCTGAGCTACGATACATATTTATATATAAAAAAAAAAAATCAATTCCTAATTAAATTTTCGGATCATCTAAACAGAAAAGAAAAAAAGAAATGAAAGAAAAAAGAAAGATCCTTTTCCAAACAACAATCGCAGATGTCACTTCCATCGGATTGCATTATTGGATTAAAATGGAATCTAAAAACTGTCCATATTCTATATTACTACCGCCCAAAATAAGAAAAGCGGTAAATTACATTATAATTGCATCATGATTTATAATTTAAAAATTCTTCCTCTTGATTATGAGAGAATCCTCTCTTCAACGAGACTGATTCAAAAAGGCTTTATTCCTAAAATCAATCCTTTTGAAGCCTTCAAAAAGCCCAATTCCTTACTTTTTTTTATATCTTATTTACAATTTTTCTATTCATAACTTAACCTTACTTAATCAAAGTAATATAGAATTGACTATCAGAAGAAAGAAAGAAAAGCCTTGAGATAAAATTTCATGCTTTTTTTTCTCTTCAGTTGCCGCTTTTCTTCTTTGGAGCTCAAAAAAAAAAAAGAAAGAAAGAAACAACTCAGCTCTGGACACAATTACAATAGAAAGAAGAAGAAGAAGACCTGACTTAAAAATTCGACTAAGGTGATCGATTATTCATCGGGGGGCCGCCATTTTTGTTTCGATTCCTCCTCCGCATTCGTCCGCCCCTTCGATTCTGATTCTGATTCCCGTTCCAGTCACCACCGCCACCATTGCCGAAATTCTGCCCGTCCGAATTGCTCCCGAAATTCCTGTGATCTGGCCCCGGTCCGAAATTATTGAAATTCCCGTTGGGATAGCCTCCCTCGAAATTGGGCCCAACATCCGGCCCGTAGCCCATTGGTCCCGGGCCCAGGAGTCCTGCTCCATTATTTCTCTGTGCGTTGAAACGTGGATCGAAATTCTGTCCCATATTCGGACCCATATTCTGCCCCATATTATTCGGACCCATATTTTGTCCCATATTCGGGCCCATATTATTCGGACCCATATTCGGACCCATCATCTGCATATTCGGCGGAATTGGCCCTCCCATCATCGGACCCATATTTCCCATCATGGGATTCGGGCCCATCATCATCGGCATTCCTTGCATCACCGGCCCGGGCATGTAGGGCCCCATATTCATATTCATCTCGGGCGGTCCCTGATGATGTGGATTCATGCCCGGATTCATACCATGGGGCGGTAACGTCTGCGACGGACCCTGGGACTCGAGGGCTTTGCGTCGCGGATCCGCTCGGATCTGGGGCGGCGACTTGGGTATATTGAGTTTCATCGGTGGCGGTGACATTGGCGAGTCGGCGATATCGTTCAACGGAATCCGGAAGATTTTCCTCAGCCGCGGATCATACTTCACCTGCGGGTCGTTCTTGGTCAGCTTCAAGCCTGTGTAGTCGGGTCGCGGTATATCGACAACCTGGACCTTGTAGGGAATCGGCGGATGTGAAGCTATGCTGCCGTCAATCTCGGTGCAGGGCACATGCGAGGGCACCGGCTTGAAGGGCAGAGTCAGCATCTGGCGCAGATCAATGTCCGACTTGCCGGATGCGGCATTGGTAAAGGTGCCGGCGCCCACAACACGGAGATCGGTGTCGCCGAAATCGGCAAAACACTGCCTCAAGTCCATGTCCTTGCGTCGATGATCCTGATCGGCACGCGCTCGAAGATCCGTGTCCATTGGAGTAGTAGTAGTAGTGTCCATGGCTATAATCCCCGAACTGTATATGCTCGTTTCGAGCCTGTGAGATCTGTGATCCTTGGCTTCGGATTTCGTCGTCGTCGTCGTCGTCGTCGTCCCCCCAAGCACTGATTTCTGCTCGTCTCGACGCTGTCGGGGATCTCTCGGATCGCGCGACTCTCTCTCCCTGGCATCTCTAGGATCGCGCGACTCTCGAGGATCCCGGGAATCCCTCGAATCTCGCGACTCGCGGGGATCTCGAGACTCCCGCGGATCTCGAAGCATACGAGGATCGCGAGAAGTCGCGGGCCCATGAGGCGGCGAAAAACTCGGACTGAATTGTCCCTTCTCGAGTTTGATGGAATCCAGAAGTCCCTCTTTGCTGCTGCTGTTGACGGTCGGCGAGCTTTGTTCGCGTTTTATCTTCTTCTCGGTGTCATCAAAGTTTGGCTGTTTTGGCGCAGTGCTGCTGCTACTGCTGCTGCTGCTGCTACTGTGGGCCTTGAGGGAAGACAGGAGTTTCGACACCTCGGCGCTGATGTCGATTTTACTTAAATCACCGAGTTTGTCGACAAAGGGCGCGGGTTGTGGAATATTCGAGGGCAGAGGAGGAGGCGGAGGACTTTTCTCGACTTTCACCTTCACTTCCGGCATCTCCTGATCGTCGTCGTTCCGCACATCGATTGTCAGGCCACCACCTTCGTCAGCGTCATCGTCGTCGTCGTCAGAGTACCAATCGTCCTGGGCTGCTGATTCCTCATTTTCCTCGTCCTCGAGGTTCTTAAAACTGTCCTGGGCACCGCGCTGCTGCTGCTGAATTCGCATAAACAATTCCTGGGCTTTCTTCGGCAAATTCGGCGGCATCTCTTGCGAGAGGAGATTTGGAGAGGGTGGCTTGTCAATTTTCGACTGAGATGCTTGTGAGTCTGGAAATTTAAATTTGGAAACTTTTTTTCTAAATACGTTCAGGATTAAGTGAATGATTCATATTTTGAATGTTTCTCACGTAAAATTACGATTTCAGAGTGACGACTTGACTGGGAATTTACTTCGAATCGTAGCAAAATTCAAGTTTTCATTATTTTAATAATTTTTTGGTGAATTTGAGAAAAGTGATTTCTACTTTATCTACAGTTCCAGGGCAATTTTTTTGTTAAGAACTGAAACTGAGATGTAGAAGAAAGGAGTTTAAAAAATTCCTGATCCAAGTCAAAATTCGTCACAATTTAAAAGTTCCTTCTTCCAAATTTTAGGGGGAAAAAAGTACTTCAAGTAGTTTTTAGAGTAGAAGCAGTATTTCGAAGAGGAAATATTTCAGAATTATAATATACATTTTCATATTTTTTTTAAAAATCTAACTACTTTATTGAAAATAAATTTTTCTACTATAAATTTAAGTTTTTCAGTAGAAAATTCAATTTTATTTGATTGAAAATTGATATTTTTTGTTTAAAAGTTCGTGCATTTATTTCGCTAAAAATTCACGTATTTTGTTTTTAAAAAAAAATCGATTTTCTTTAAAATTTAATCTTAATATTTAAAATTTATTTCTTTTTATTGGAAAATTCAAGTAACACAGTTAAAAAATTCATTATCTTAGTTGAAAAATAAACTCTTTTGTTGATTTTTTTTAAATTAAGATTTATCATTTTTTTACCAAACGTTGAACTATTTTTGTGAAAATCCGATTTTTTTTTGCTTAGAATTTCATTTTTAAGGGGAAATTCAACTATTATACTTTTGGTTAAACTTTTATCTTTTTCGGATGAAAATTTTACTATTTCGTTGAAAGTGGATATATTTCATTTAAAAATTAAACAGTTTTTTGAAAATTTATGCAATTTGTGGAAATGTCGTCTTTTTTTTTAGAAAATTAACCTTATTGGTTGAAAATTCGTCAGTTTTAACAATTTTGTTAAAAAATATAAATATTCTCTTGAAATTCGTCTTTTTGGGTAGAAAAATTTTAAAAATTTAATATTTAATTTTTATATTCTTTTATAATTTAAATTTTAAAAAATTTTTAAAATAATTTGTGGTTATAAATTTATCTTTCTTGGTCAAAAATAAACTTTTTATCTGAAAAATTAACTTAAAGATTTAAGATATAAAAAAAATTCAATTCTAATTTTAAAAATGTTTAGTTAAAAGTTCAATTTTTAAAGTATTTTTAAGTATATTAATTTAAAATTACTTTTAAAAAAATAATTCGATTTAAAAGGATTGATAAGCGTATAGAAAAATTTTAAGTTTCGTCATTTTAATTTTAATAGAAAGGGAAGAAAAAAGTTCCTAAAAATGCCGAAAAAAATTTGGAAGATTTTATCGCAAACATTCTTTAATCCTGAAAGATTTTTTTTTGTTTTAGACGAAAAATTCGGATCATTTTATAACACATTTAAAAACAGAATCTGGAAGATTTTAAGGCAACTATTTGAATTTTTAAATATTTTTCAAAATTTTGGAAATAATTCTTCGAAAATATTTTTTGATTCGGAAAAGGTAATTTTTTATTTTTTAAGATTATTATACAGTTGCAAGGAACAAAATTATTGTTTCTGAATTGGAAGGGAAATTTTTTATTTATGTAATTAATTATTATAATGAAAGGTTTTCCAAAAAATTGGAATAATTTTAAACGATATTTAGAGGCTTTATCAAAAATTTCAAAAAAGTAATTTTAAATTTGAATATTTAAAACAAATTTAAACAGTAAAATGTAGATTTTTTTAAGATTTCGTAATAAAATTCGAAAGCTTTTTAAGGATTTTGAAAGGTTTCTCCTGAAATCGGAAAAGGCGATCGTGAATTTATATTTTTAATCAGAAATCTTTCAACTCTTCAATTTATAAGTTAAAAAATTTGCATTTTTATGAAATTTCACCTAAGATTGTTCAATCAAAAAAAATAATTAAAAAAGCTTTGCTTAAATTAAAAAAACTCACCTTCAGAATGGCTGGGCTCCTTCTCCTTTTCGGGTTCCTCCTCTTCGACCGGCATTTCAATCACCAGATCAGATTCCTCCTCCTGGTCACTCTCCTCGTCCTCCTTCGATTTCGTGATATTTGCTATCTCGTCTGCTATGTACACAACACGAGTTGGTTTATTCGTACCACTCAAAAGCTGCCGTAAATCTACGTCTTTTGGTGCTGCTTGGGCGGCTTTTCCCTTCGACTGATAACAAACAAATCATTTTTTATTAAATTACAATTTAACAGAGATTTTATTTTTTAATTAGGATTGAATTTAATTTACAGTTGAAAATAAAACTTTTTCTAGGCCTCGGGACTCACTCTAGAGATAAAAAATTGTGTAAATAGTGTCACAACATTTTTTTAAGTTGTGCCAAAATAGTGCCAATTGTTCAAGCAATAAAAATTCATTTTTTTTGCCTCCAAAATCCATGAATTTGAATAAAAATTCAAACACATTTTTATTTTCTCTACTTAAACTTAAAAATCAGTCCATATTTAGATAAAATAATGCGAGTAGTATATTAAAATATAAATCTAAACCGCTTCAAATTCCTAAATTTTCAAATAAAAATTTGGATTTTCATTTATATAGATTAATTCTTAACAAAATAGTCGAATTTTCAACCAAAAAGAATAGATTTTTCAAAGAAAATACATTAATTCTCAATCAAAAAGTTGAATTTTCAACATAAAAAGATCGATTTTTCAAACAAATAGATGAATTCTGAGCTAAAAAAGATCGAGTTTCAATAAAAAAAAAATTAGTTCAATTTTCAGTTAAAAAGATTATTTTTTAAACAAAAAAAATTTATTTTAAAAACAAATTTAATTTAACTGTTAACCAAGTAGTTTTATTTTTAACCAAAAAGATTAATTAATTACTAAAAATTATCAACAATTAATTGCAATATTTGAATTTTTAAAGAAAAAATTGAATTTTTAACTAAACTAATAAATTTTCAACCAAAAAGATAAATTTTCAACTAAAATTATCAATACTTGAGTGAATTACTTGAATTTTTAATCAAAAAGATGAATTTTCTACTGATTTTTCAACTGATTGGTTGTAGAAAATTCTTCTCTTTGACTTGAAAATTCCATAATTTGATATCAAATTCCACTATTTCGTAAAAACTTAAAATATTTAATTGAAAATGTTTGGAAGCGAAAAAAATGTAAACTAAGGATAAATAAAATAAAATTTGGATTAAGATTACATTCAATGTTGAGAATATTTAGTTGAAAATATGTATAATTTGTCGAAAAATCGTTTTCTTTGGTAGAAAATTCAACTACTTATTTTTAAATTTATACATTTTCTTGAAATTCGTTTTTTTTTAATAAAAAATTAGGCCTCTATACTTTAAAATTTAACTGTTTCGTAGAAAAAATATATATATTTTTTGAACTATGTACTTATTTAAGAGGTCTTTTTGAAGATTCATAATATTAGTTTGAACAATTGTTTTTTTTTTTTGTTGAAAATTATTTTCATTTAACTAAAAATTTTAATGTTTTGTTAAAAATTGAAATGATTTATTCGAAATAATTTTTTGTTGCTGAAAATTCGTATTCTCATGTAGAAAATATAACTCTTTCATACAAAAATTTTCCTTTTCATTTCAAATTTTTTTTTTTTTTTAGAAAACTCTTCTTTTTGGCTTGAAAATTCCTCAATTTATTATAAAATTCAACTATTTTCTTAAGGTCTTTCTGTTAGAAAAATCATTTATTTGTTTCAAAATGCATGTATTTCCTTGAAAATTCGATTTTTAAATAGAAAATGAACTGTTTTTTTTTAAATTTAAAATTACAATAATTGTTTTGTTTAAATATCACCTATTACATTTTTTTAGCAAAAATGAGTAAATTTGGGTTGAAAATTCAACTGTTTTTTTTTTAAAGAAAATTCTTATTTTTGGCTTGAAAATTCTGATTTTTGGCTTGAGCATTCCTCAATTTAGTATAAAATTCAATTATTTTGTTAAAAATTTATGCATTTTGTTAAAAATTCGTCTTTCTGTCAGAAAAATCAATTATTTGTTTAAAAATGCATGAATTTCCTTTAAAATTCGATTTTTAAATAGAAAATGAACCCTCTGTGGTTTAAAATTAAACTATTTGGTAGAAAATATATGTATTTTATAAGAAATTCACTTTTTTTTGTAAACATATTTTGTTTTCTTAAAAGTGCAACTGAATTTCTAAAAAACTAATCTGTTTTATTTGGCAATTCAAGTATTTCCTTGAAAATTCGCATTTTTTTGTTATATTCAATTGTTTTTTATTTAAAATTACAATAATTTTTTTGTTTAAATATCATCTATTACATTTTTTTAGCAAAAATGAGTATTTTCAGCTTAAAAATTCGTATTTTCGGGTTGAAAATGCAACTACTTCGTTAAAAATGTATGTATTTTGTTGAAAATTCGTATTTTGGTTAGAAAAGTCAACTATTTAATTAAAAATTTATGTGTTTTATTGAAAATTCATCTTTTTTTAAAGAAAAATTCATTCTTTTAGTTTAAAATTCAACTATTTGGTAAAAAAATATATCAATTTTATTAATAATTAATCTTTTTTGGTAGAAAGTCCATTTTTTCGTTAATAATGCAACGATATATTTGGAAACTAATCTTAGTTGAAGATTCAAGTGTTCTTCTTGAAAAATTCGTCTTTTTTATCATATTCAAATTTTTTAAATTTAAAATCAAAACGTTTTCTTTTTAATCTCAACTATTACATTTTTTGGCAAAAATGAGTAAATTTGGGTTGAAAATTCAACTGCTTTTTTTTAAAAAGAAAATTCTTCTTTTTGGCTTGAAAATTCCTCAATTTATTATAAAATTCAACTATTTTGTTGAAAATTCGTCTTTCTGTCAGAAAAAACAATTATTTGTTTAAAAATGCATGAATTTCCTTGAAAATTCGATTTTTAAATAGAAAATGAACTGTTTTTTATTAAAAATTAAAATAATTATTTTGTTTAAATATCATCTATTACATTTTTTAGAAAAACTTATTATTTTTAGGTTGAAAATTCAACTGTTTTTTTTTAATTCTTTTTTTTGGCTTGAAAATTAATTAATTTCCTATAAAATTCAATTCTTTTGTTAAAAATGTATGCATTTTGTTGAAAATTCATCTTTTTTGTAGAAAATTATTCCACTTGGTTTCAAATTAAACTATTTGGTAGAAATTATATGAATTTTATTGAAAATTCATCATTTTTTAAAGAAAAATTAATTCTTTTGGTTTAAAATTCAACTATTTGGTAAAAAAAAATATATCAATTTTATTAATAATTCATTTTTTTTGGTAGAAAGTCCATTTTTTTCGTTAATAATGCAACGATATATTTGAAAACTAATCTTAGTTGATAATTCAAGTGTTTTTCTTGAAAAATTCGTCTTTTTTATCATATTCAACATTTTTTAAATTTAAAATTAAAACGTTTTCTTTTTAATCTCAACTATTACAACATTTTTTGGCAAAAATTAGTAAATTCGGGTTTCCAAAAAACTCAAACAATTATAACCTTAAATGCAACTATGTTGTTGAAAAATGATCTAATTCGTCGAGAATTAATCTTTTTGATTTAAAATTCATCCATTACGCCTGGAAAAATATTTTTAAGGGGCAATAACATTTTTTTTTTTTTTAATTTAAGAAAAAGTGTCGAAAGAAATATTACCTGTGCCCGAATTTCGTCCTCTTCCACGTCTTTCGTAAAGTCCTCCTTAGCTTTCGCTTTGTTCGCATCGCTTAGATTCGCCTCACTGTAAAAGTCCATGGCAATTTTTTGCGGTCTCATCAATTGCTGTTGGAGATGCTCCTGAACGGCAAGATCGAGGGCAGCATTTGGCAGTTGGAGGCCAAGTTGATTCGCCGATTGCAAGAGCATAATCTGCTCGTACGGAACTCGATCCTCGTCCGAACCCCAGCGCGTCTTCTTTCCCGAAGGTTTCCTCTCCTTCATCGTATTATTCTTCTGTCCACTCGAATCTTCCATCCCACCGCCACCTGATAATTATTACAATTAAAATAAACATTTTAAAAAAACGCAATTTATAGAAATGCAATTACTTTCCAGATATCATTTTCCATTGTTGGGAATCATGGAAATTTATTAAAAACGTTTCTCTTTTCTGTATAAAAAGAAATGCTCACCCAAAAAACAACGAACTTTCAAAGACATAATTACATTTTCAAACAAAGTGATGAATTTTTTAACAAAAGAGATTAATTTTCAACTAAAAAAAGATTACTTTTTAACCAAAAAAATTAATATTTAAATTAGAAAGCTTTGAAAAATTATGTTTTTAAAGTTCATAAATTTGAATAATATATCAAACAACTTTTCAATTTAATTTTCTTAGTGATTTAAATTTGTAACATTTTTCAAGAAAAAATATTGGTTTTTATTTTCTAACAAAAGAGACAATTTTTCAACAAAATGCATAAATTATCAACAAAATAGTTGAATTTTGAATATTAAACAATAAATTTGCGACCAAAAATGAAATATTTAAATTTTCAGTTAAAAATATTAATTTTCCACACACAGAAAAAAGCAACAATTTTTCAACCAGTAATAAATTTTTAACTAAAAAGGCGGATTTTAACTTGTTCTTTTACTCTCAACCAAAACATGAATTTTCAACTAATAATTATGAATATTTCACTGGAATACTTCTTTTCAAACAAAAAAATTAATTTTCTATTTTAAAAAAATATACGATTTTTCAACAAAATACATGAGTTTTCAAAAGTTTTTTAATAAAAAATAGTTGAATTTTTAAATAACAAAGAACCAGTTCTTAACAAAAAATGGATTACTTAGATTTTTAGTTAAAAAATTGATTTATAACCAAGAAGATTAATTTAAAAAAATCAACCCAAAACGCAATAATTAAATTTTCAGTTAAAAAATTGATTTTTCCCTCCGAAAAAAAAAATTTTCAATCAAATTGATAAATTTTTAACTAAAATGATCAATCTTCAACTGGAATATTTTCTACATAACAGATTATTTTTCAACAAAATGCAAGAATTTTCAATAAATTATATGAATTTTGAAATAAAAAAAATACAAATTTTCAATAAAATAGTTTAATTTTTAACTAAAAAAGATCCATTTTCACCAAAAAATCGAATATTTAAGTTTTTATTTAAAAATTTAATTTTCAACTAAACTGACAAATTTTCAACCAAAATTCTTCAACCAAATAGTTGAGTTTTGAATTTAAAAAAAAATTCCAACAAAAAATGGAATATTAAAATTTTCAGTTAAAAAAATTAGTTTCCCGAAAAAAAACAACAAGTTTTCAACCGAAGTCATAAATTTAACTAAAATGACTGGAATAAATTATTTTTTTTAATCAAAAAGGTGAACTTCAACCAAAGTTTTACTTTCGAATAAAACATGAATTTTCGACTAAAATGATGAAAATTTAACTAGAATACTTAAATTTTCAAATAAGAAGATTAATTTTTTACCAAAAAGGCGACATTTCAACAAAATAGTTGACTTTTCAACTAAAAAGATCCAATTTTTCAACAAAAAAAATTCAACAAAACATGGAATATTTAAATTTTCAGTTAAAAAATTCATTTTCACGGAAACTGATAAATTTTCAACTAAAATGATGATTTTTCAACCAAGAAGATTAATTTTCTACTAAAAAAGCGACTTTTCAACAAAATAGTTGAATTTTTAAATAATAAAGATCCAGTTTTTCAAACAACAAAAAGAAAGAAAAAAAATGGAATACTTAAATTTTCAGTTAAAAAATTCATTTTCAAGCAAAATTATAAGTTTTCAACAAAGAAGGTTAATTTTCTACCAAAAAAGCGACTTTTCAATAAAATAGTTAAATTTTTAATTAAAAAAAAATCCAGTTAAAAAAAAAGAAAGAAAAAAAAATGAAATACTTAAATTTTCAGTTAAAAAATTCATTTTTACGCAAACTGATAAGTTTTTAACTAAAATAATGAATTTTCAACCAAGAAGATTAATTTGCTACCAAAAAGGCGACTTTTCAACAAACTAGTTGAATTTTCAACTAAAAAGATCCAGTTGTTCAAAAAAAATTCAACAAAACATGGAATATTTAAATTTTCAGTTAAAAAAATTCATTTTCACGGAAACTGATAAATTTTTAACTAAAATGATAATTTTTCAACCAAGAAGATTAATTTTCTACTAAAACAGCGACTTTTCAACAAAATAGTTGAATTTTTAATTAATAAAGATCCAGTTTTTCAAACAAAAAAAAAAGAAAGAAAAAAATGGAATACTTAAATTTTCAGTTAAAAATTTCATTTTCAAGCAAAATTATAAATGTTCAACCAAGAAGTTTAATTCTCTACCAAAAAAGCGACTTTTCAACTAAATAGTTGAATTTTTAACTAAAAAAGATCCAGTTTAAAAAAAAAGAAAAAAAAATAGAAAACTTAAATTTTCAGTTAAAAAATTCATTTTCTCGCAAACTGATAAATTTTCAACTAAAATGATGAATTTTCAACCAAGAAGATTAACTTCTACCAAAAATACTAATTTTCAACAAAAACATAATTGCATAGTAAAATTTTGAGTTAAAAAAAAATTATTGTCAGCAAATTTTCAATTGAAAAAAAGTAAATTAAATCAAAATTTCAATAAAACTGATTATTCTTTAAATGAAATAGTTGAATTTTCAATTGAAACGATACATTTTCAACCAAGAAGATTAATTTCGATCAAAAAGACAAATTTTCAAGTGAAAAAGTGACATTTTCAGTAAAAAAAAAAAAATGAATAAGATTAATTTCTACAAAAAAAGATGAATTTTCAACTAAAAACGATAATTTTTCAACCAAAAATTGAAAATTTTAATTTTTTTTTATTTTTAAACTCAATCAACGAGATGGACGTCGAACTCAAATTATGGAATATTCTGGTGGAATAAGTTACATTTTCATTAAAAGAAAATTAATATTCAGCAAAAAAAAACTAATTTTTCAAATCAAGATATAAATTTTCAATAAAAATGATGAATCTTGAACCAATAAAATTATATTTTAACAAATAAGTTTAACTTTAAAGCAATTAAATGAATTTTTAATTCCAAAAAAGATTAATTTCAAACGAAAAATGTATTAGTTGAAATATCAACCAAAACAGATTTTAATGATTAATCAAAAGCAGAGAACGAGAATTCTTTTCTAAAATTCCCCCTTCCAAGTAAAAATTGTAATTAAGTTAAAAAAAAATTATTTATTCCAGATCTAAATCTTATATTTTTTGCTCAGAATAATACTGCATTATACTTCTTTTTTAAATCCAGGTACAATTCTTCTAAAAACACCCTTTACAAAATCAAAAATAGAATATTTTTTAAAAGAAAAATCCCCGTTCCAAGCCAAGATAAAAAATTTCCCTGTTCAAAGTCAAAACTGTAATAATTCTTATAGATTTTTTTGCTTTATTGGATGAAAAATCCCGTTAATTTGGAAATTTAAGACTCTTTTTTTACCTTCTTCTTTTTCGTCATTTCCGATATTCAGCTCGAATAGACTGGGAATTTTTTGATTCGTCTCCTGACCCTGGGACAAATTTTTCTCCGTGTTGTTGATCATGGTCAAAGCACCGTCTCGGCTCAGCCGTGGGAAATTACCGAGGATTTCTTTGGGCGCAGTCTCCAAATGCTTGAGCAGAATATTCTTCACCTGGAAAAACAAAAACGACACTTCTGCATAACACAAATCCTTCGTAAAGAAAAAAGAATTTCTTAATTCAGGGTGGCCGCGGGTCAAGAAAAACCTCAAAATCAGGGGAAAAAGTGAGGCATTTGAAAAAAAAAAGAAGCGAAAGTCACTTTTTTAAATGAAGAGTAATTAATAATTTTAAAAAAGCCAAGAATTTTTCTAAATCTTGAAAAATTTTAGGATATTTTAAATAGATTCCAATTGATTATAATTTTTTTAATGCATTCACACAAATTTATTTACAAAAAGTGAGGGTTTTTTTTAGGGTTTCCAATATTTGAAAACTTATTGTATTCAATTTTTTTCAAATTTTTTAGTTGAACAAATGTGCATAAATAATGCCGAATTACTTTGTAGAAAATTAATTTTTTTTCAGTAGAAAATTGATGTAATTTGTTAAAAATTGGTGTAAAAATTTAACTTTTTTATTTAAAATTAAAATAGATTTTGGTTGAAATACCAATTATTGCGTTTTTTGTTTAAAAATTTAGTTTCCTATATTAAAAATTAATTGATTCAATTAAAACTGTAACTACTGGGTTGAAAATTCAGTATTTAGAATCAAATTTTTTTTCCTTATTATATGAAAAACCTTTCTTTGTTAAAATTTCAACTCTTGTTTAAATATTGTCCTTTTAATTGAAAAATT
>JAWWLR010000092.1:9207028-9221138 GCA_035041075.1 Acraspis erinacei | reverse complement strand
AAACCAGAAAGAATGACTTGTTAACGAAATTGTTGAATTTTCTATTAAAAAGTAGCATTTTTATTTTAAAAAGATGCATTTTCTACTAAACAAATTATCAAAACAAAAAAAAAAACAGTTCAATTTTTCATTCAAATGAGATTTCGGTTGACTTTTCAATGTCAAATGATGAACTTTTAAGAAAAAGTAAAAATTGTTACGAAATAGTTGAATTTCTAACCCCCCAAAAAATTGAATTCTCAACCAAAAAAGTGTAACCGTTGATGTTTCAACGAAAAGAGATGAAATTTAATTTTTAAAAAAACATGCATTTTAAAACCAAAAAGATGAATTAGTAACAAATAAATATTTTTCAGTAACGAACGAAAAAAAGTACATAAAAAAGCCAAAGTTTTTGTACAAAATTGGATTTGTAACGAGAAAATATGATTTTCTAGTGAAAAAAATAATTTTAAACAAAATAGATAAATTTTTAACAACATAGATAAACATTCATGAAAACAAATACATTTTCAATAAAGTAGTTTTGTAAAAAAAAATCTTTTTTATTAAAACATTAATCTGTTTTTTTTAGTTGAGGATTCAAGCATTTGGTTGAAAATTCACCTTTTTTGGTTAAAGATTCAAATTTTTGGTTGCATTTTTTTTGTTAAAAATAATTTCTTTTGTATTTTGTTGAAGAATCACAATTTTTGTAAAAAAATTAGTTTTTTCGTTTCTTTCTTAAAAATGAAACTATTTTGCAATTTTCTATATAATTAACTATTTGTAAAAAAATTTAGTTCAAAAATGTTATTAACAGAAAAAAATATAAACATAAAATCTGTACAATTTGTTGAAAATTAGGCTTTTTTGTAGAAAATTGAACTTTTTTGGTTAAAAAATCGTATTTTTTATTTTTAAATTGATCTCGTTTAGTTGAGAATTTAACTATTTTGTTGAAAATTCTTCCTCTTTGGTTCAATTCAATTGTTTTTAATTTCAAATTTAAATTTTTTTGCAGAAATTTCGTCTTTTTGGTTGAAAATTAATCTATTTTGATTGAGGATTTCATTATTTCGTATGAAACTCGTATTTTTTTGTTTGAATTCAACTGTTTTCAATTTCAAATAAAAATATTTTTAGCTTCGAATATCAATTATTGCATTTTTTGTTGAGAATTCATATTTTTCGGTTGAAAATTTATGTTCATGGTTGTAATTTCAATTATTTTGTTCAAAATTCGTAGTTTTTGGTTGAATTCAACTGTTTTTTATTTCAAATAAAAATATTTTTAGTTACAAATATTAATTATTACATTTTTTGTTAAGAAGTAGTATTTTTGGATGAAATGTCAATTATTTAGTTGAAAATTCGTATTTTTTGGTTGAAATTTCAATTATTTTCTTCGAAGTTCGTAGTTTTTGGTTGAATTCCATTGTTTTTTTATTCAAAACTAAAATATTGTTACCCTCAAATATCAATTATTTCATTTTTCGTTGAAAACTTACATTTTTTTGTTTGAAAATTCAACCTTCCGCTTGAAAATTCATGTTCTTGGTTGAAATATCCATTGTTTTGATTTAGCATTTAATTATTTAGTTCGAAATTCGTAATTTTTTTTGATAAATTCAACTGTATTTTTTTAATCAAATATTTTAAGTTTAAAATATTAATTATTACATTTTTGTGGAGAATTAGTATTTTTTGGATGTAATTTCAATTATTTTGTTCGAAATTCGTAGTTTTTGGTTGAATTCAACTGTATTTTATTTCAAATAAAAATATTTTTAGTTTAAAATATCAATTATTACATTTTTGTTGAGAATTCATATTTTTTGGTTGAAAATTTATGTTCATGATTGAAATTTCAATTATTTTGTTCGAATTTCGTAGTTTTTGGTTGAATTTTTTTTATTTTATTTATTTTATTATTTATTTTTTATTTTTATTTTTTATTATTATATTATATTTTATTTATTTTTATATTTATTTTTTTATTTATTATTATTTATTTATTATTTATTTTATTTTTAGTTTTTTTTATTCAAAACTAAAATATTTTTAGCCTCAAATATCAATTTTGACATTTTTCGTTGAAAGTTCATATTTTTGGTTGAAAAGTCAGCTATATGGTTGGAAATTCATTTTCATGGTTCAAATTTCAAATATTTTTTTCGAAATTTGTATTTTTTTGATTGAATTCAACTGTTTTTTATTTCAAAATCAAATTTTTTTAGCCTCAAATATCAATTTTGACATTTTTCGTTGAAAATTCATATTTTTGTTTAAAAAGTCAACTATTAGGTTGAAATTTCAAATCTTTTTTTTCGAAATTCGAAATTTTTGATTGAATTCAACTGTTTTTTATTTCAAATAAAAATATTTTTTATTTCAAATAAAAATATTTTTGGTTTAAAATATAAACTATTTAATTTTTCGTTTAAAACATATTTTTTGGTTTAGGATTTAATTATTTAGTTCGAAAATTGTATTTTTTGATTAAATCCAACAATTCTGCTGAAAATTCTTTTCTTTTTGGTCGAAATTTCAAATTTTTTCGTAGAAATTTCGTCTGTTTGGATGAATTCAACTCTTTTATATTGAGAATTCAAATTTTTGGTTAAAAACTCAACTATTTGGTTGAAAATTCGTCTTTTATGGAATAAAATTAATCCTCCTGTTAAAAAATTCCGTTTAATTGAACCAATCGAAAACCAGAGAGAGAGAGAGAGAGAGAGAGAGAATGTCAAACAGAAACCAACCTTTTGCTCCTTGACTCGGTCTTCTTCTTTATCATCACGCGACCTTTTCCTATTTTTACTCCTACTGTTCTTGGACTTGCTGTCCTGGTGTCGCGACTTTTCTTTGTCCTTATCTTTATCCAGAGCAGCCTTGATCGCTTTTTCAACATCTCCGGCCCAATCTTCAGTTGGGCCTTTGCTGAATTTACTCCCCCTATCACTGCTACCTGTACTCTGTGTCGACTGCTTTTTGCTCTTGCTGAACTTATCAAAGTTCTTATTAGACTTCGGGGATTCCCCTTTGGGCTTAGAGGGTCTCGGGGGTTCCACCGGTGGTGGTTTTGGCGCTGGAATTGGAATTGGCACGACAATATCGTCATCTTCGTCGGACGGAATTTCTCCATCTTCCAAGTCATCATTTTCATTCTCCGGATCCCTAAAGATCACAATAATTCCCTTTTTAACACACTTTTCTCTCTCAGAATTTCGAACATTCAACGAAAAACCAATGATGCGATCAAACGTGTGGTGCTTGCAAACTGCCTTTTAAATTCAATTTTTCTATACCTAGTCCCCATATTAAATTCCGAGCTATGGAAAAATCGATTTTATGCTAGAGAAATAATTTTCTTAATTTTCAGGGGTAACAATTCAGTGAAAGAAAAAAAAATTGAGACATTTTTTTTGTTAATTTAACGAGTTCGGAGTTGTGAAACTCACGTTTTTTCACCAATTTTGCTGGTTATCTCTTTAAGCATTGCCTGTGAAAAACAGTATAAAGTGACTACTAATGACTAATATGGAGATAATGTTATCAAGCTACGTCGAGAACTTGCTTGATAAAAACTTATTAAGACTAATAAGCGTTAATTCTGAATTGAGAAAAATTGGATTTTTATCCCCCCCCCCCGCCCCTCATAAATAGCCTTCATTTCATCCAAACTTGACTGTCATTAATGATGAAAAATGATCAAATCTGGAAATCTTAGCTATTTTGTTCCACTGGGCAAAACAAAATAAACTGGATTTTTGGGTAACTCAAATAACCTAATTAGGCAAACTGTTTCATCATTTGATCTATCGAGTTTATTTAATGAGTCAATAAGTAAAGAGCCGAGTGACTGTTTTATTCGAGGAAGGAAATTCAAACTCTTATAGCTGACATTTTTTTTTAATTTTATGTCGTTTTTTTAAGCCGTTTTTAATTATTAACTAATAATTGTAATTAATAATTAATCATAATTGCTAATTTTAATTTCAGCATTTAAATATTAACTTTTCCTCCATTTTCACGTAAAATTATGTAAATATAACATTATTTACACTTTTTTTAATACAAAGTTTAGAATGCTCTTTTCCTCATTTTTCAAGAGTTAAAATTTGAAAGAAAAAAATTTAATTTAGTTTTCAAAAGTAGAAAATTGAAGAAAAATGAAAATAGAACTTTGAGCTCCGGGCAATTCAATTAAATTTCAAATTTTTCGACATTTGAAAATAAACTTTTCTTCAATTTTCATGTAAAATTATGTAAATTTTTCAACAGTTGCAAATTAACTATTCTATAATTTCAAACAAAATTCAATTTCAACATATTTTACACCCGTTTTTAATATAGAATTTATAACGCTGTTTTATTCATTTTTAAAGCGTTAAAAGTTAAAGAAAAAAAATTTATCGAGTTTTCAACAGTTGAAAATAAAATAAAAATAGAATTTTCAACATCTGGCAATTCAATTTTCTCATAAAATTATGTAAATATGACATTTTTTTTGCTCGTTTTTAATACAGAATTTAGAACACTTTTTCCGTCGCCTTGCAATCCTTTTACAATCTTTTTAATATCAAATGAAAATCAAATTTTGAACAGCTGGCAATAATGCAATTCGATTTCAAAATTTTTAAAAATCACAAATTAATTTTTCTTCTATTTTCCTATAAAATTAAGTTGTTTCTTAATATAGAATTTAGAACGTTTTTTTCTTCATTTTTGAATAGTTATAAATTGAAGATGAAATTCCATTGAAAATTTCAACATTTATCAATTAAAGAAAAATGAAAATCAAATTTTAAGCTGCTAGAAATTCAATTTCTAATTTTTCAACCTTTGAAAATTAACATTTCTTCCATTTTTATGTAAAATTAAGTAAAAATGCCATTTTCTACACTCGTATTTAATATAGAATTTATAACTCTGTTGAAAATTCCCTTTTTATGTTTTCAAAAGTTAAAAATTAACATTCCTTGAATTAAAAAAAAACATGAATTCAAATGTTTATTAAATTCTTATGTAAATTTTTTAAAATGTAAAAACTTTTACACTCGTTCTTCATAGAGTTTGGAATGCTTTTTTATGTTTTTCAACCCTAAAAAATACAAGAAAAAAGGGAAAAAATTTAACAATGATTTAAAATGTTATTCTTACATAATAATTTTTGCAAATGAATAGTCATGCAATGAACTCTCAGTAAGGAATTTATGAGATAAAAAAAACCTTGCACTGATAATCTTGTAAGTCTTCAAAATTGCATTTTAAAATTCCTTGAATTGAAAATTAAGACCCAAAATTAATTTTTCTAAATCAAACGGTTGTAGAATTACGCATTGCAAATAGTTTATAATATTAACGAATTTGAAAATTCTCTGATTATAAAATATCCGACACTAAAATGCCAGAATTTAAATTATTAAAATGTTTCAAAAATAAATAATAATTTATTTAAAGTACAATAATGAAACATTTTGATCAAAGAAAATTTGTTTAATGTTTTAAAAATTGATTAAATCTTTCATTATTGTATTTTCAAACAATAAATAATATTTATTATCGTAAAATATGTTTTTTCTTTTCTTTTTGGGATTTTTCATTCGTCTCTGAAATAGTTCATAATTGAATTTAAAATTTTAAATCGCATCTGATAAATTTATGATATTAGACACTATAATTTAATCAAAACTAGAATAAATATTTTATAACGGCTTACCATTCAAACATTACTTTTCTGATATAAATTATCATTTCGTCAAATGCGACAAATCGTGAAATTGGACAATTTTTGTCTGTAGAGATTGCATTATTCGGCAACTTAAATAACCTAATTAATAAAAGTGTTTCATTCTTTAATCTGTTAAGCTTATTTAATTAGTCAATAAGAGTTTCTGAAACTATTTTACGTTTTAAATCATTTATACTAGATGGTAGAATGTCAAAAATGAGAATAAATATTTTTTTTATAGAGGATTACCCTTCAAACATTATTTTTGCGAAGTAAATTTGTATTAGATTTGGAAAACGTATATCAAATAAGATTGTGAAATTATTTCAGAGACTCGTTCATGGATGGATCCATATCTACTATCTTCGTCAAATACATTGACCTTTTCCTGTTACACCAAATTACTTTTCCGATCGATAATGCCCGCGTTCGGTGAATCGAGAGTATTACGTTGCATTTCAAGCAAAAAATAAATCTAGCCTTTTCCCTCAAAATTAACTATCGAGAAAAAAAAACAATTAATATTCCGTGACGCAATCAATAATTTTATAATATAAAAAAGTTACAAATTCAAACACAAATTTAACTTGTAAACTTATTTAAGTTCTGATTTTGGTTAAAAATAAACAATTTAATTTATCAAGATCTTTTTTTTAAATATTGTAAGACCTTCAGAATATCTGAAGTTTTGATTTTATAGGCAGAATTTTCAGGAAACTTACATTGTGGAAACGAACGACGCCACAATTCTTTTTTTAGATCTTGTAAAATCTGTGATTATCCAGCTTACGAACGGTTGACAAAAACAGTTGCAATTATTATTTAATCCTTTGATTCTTTGCAAATCTGATACTTTTTTATTTAATAATAATAAAATTGTTATTTTTATTAACACTATTTTTTGACATACATGTTTTAAAATAAAAACGTACAAGATTTGTAAAGAAAATTTTCAATGAACAAAATAAGCTCTATTTTAGGATTAAATCAAAAATACAATATTAAATTAGTAAACTTATTCCCATTTTCTCTACAAATCTGGTAAATTTTTGTTTAGTAATAATAAAATTATTTTTATGAACAATATTATTTTTAAATACAATTTTTTTAAATAAAAACGTACCAAAAAGATTTGTGGAGAATTTTTCAGGAAATAAACTGAGTCCTAGAAAATTAGGATTAAATCAAAATTTTACAACTTTAAATTGGTAAAAGTCTCATTTCTGTTGGAAAACAAAATGTTTCGACATCGAGTCGGTTAAAAATAGTCTTTGAAAAACAAGAAATTTCGACCTACTATAATGTCAATCTAAGAAAGAAAAAAACAGCCTCAATTTCCTATTGTTAATCCCTGCTCACATAATGTTTGTTCAGTTAATGAAAAAATCCACTTAGAAACTTACATCTAAACAATTTTATTTGAGACTGAAACAAGTCAACAACCTTGTAAAAGGCTTGGAATTACTTCAGAGCGGCAGATGTTTTCCGGAGAACGTCTGAAGGACGTTTCTCGACGTGCTCGATCCAATTTTTAGAGCTCAAAGCGCCTCGCTCGTAAAAAGCATTTGAAAAAAATTGAAGAAAAAAAAATCAAACTACCTAATTTCCAAAATCCCTTTAATAAACCGGGAGCGGCATAATCGCCCTCCCGCAAAAGAATCAAAAATTATCTTACCGTATTCCATTCAGGGTCATTAGCATAATCATCATATCATATCATATCCTCATCGATAAAAAGCTGGTTATTGCAAAACCACACGTTCCTCTAAATTAAATTCTTGAACGAAATTTCAAATCGACATCATTTCATCTTTCGTTTCAATGGCATTAATCATATGAAAACTGTTTTCTCCGATAACGGATTCTTTGTGTTAGTGGCTCTACACCCATACATCTGTCTACATTTCAACGTACTTTGTACAATGTACACAGATGTATTTCGTGTGCCCTCTTATCGCTCCCCGAACACCCCAGCTCCGATCAATACAAACAAGTTGTAAAACTACTCATAAAAAAAGTACAAAAAATCAAATATTCAAGGAAAACTGAAAAATACGGTTAAAAAGGAGTCACGCAACTCGATTGCGTAACAAATTGCGTATTTCCCCCCCCTCTTTTTGACAGTTCGAAATTGAAAAAATATTTCAGCTACATATTATAAAAATTGCAGAAAAATCCGGACAAAACCCGATCGAAAAGGAAATTACTCGATTTATATATCCCTTTCGATCGGCAGCCCAAAATTGTAACTTATGTTCGAGAATAAAATATGTCCTGCCTGTCGGCGTTGGAAAAAGACGAAGGGGGCATTAGAGGAGCACGAAGATATACACGGAGTAGAGTCCGAGTTTTCTTTTGATGAATAAAAAATGAGGCAAACCTTTGGATTAGAGTCTCGGCCGCGGAAACACTCTCTAGAGCCATTGTTTCCCGATCGGAGATCGATCGAGTTTACCATTTGCCACTACGAACTGTCGATGATCGTTCGATCGATTGACGCGACACTCGACGGCTTTTTGTTCGTGAAATCATCTGACTCAACATGAAAATGAAGATATTTGCTCTGCACAAGAATCGCGTCAATTCTAATATGAATTTGCTTTTTTTCAATCAATCTCGAATTCTCCAAGCGAGCTATTTTCTTCCTCTCCCTCTTTTAAGGTTAAACCCTTCCTTCCTCTATTTAATGAGATTACACTAAGAAGTTACGGAAAATCTTCCACTGGGCAAATTGTCGGGAAATGGCGTGCCCCTTTCTCTCAATGCTGACGTGGACCGAATAAATACATCCGGTAGCTTAAAGTGTGTAAAATATAAATGTACAAGTTAAGATGGCGTCTCTGAGTGACATGTTATGAGTGTGTGTGTGCGTTTGTGTATGTGTGTCAAAGGGGCCGCCCACAAATTCTTCTCAGATCCAAATAAATCTAATTCCACCAATCTTCCGAGCTGCAAACTTGGTTTTTCCGATATGAAAGAGAGAGAATTGACTAAAAATGGCTCGCTCTAAACCGAGAAACGAGAAAAACGCGCGTTTTCTTTGATAGAAATTATGAGTGCCGCGAGCGAGTGTGTCGTGATCGTGAAATCCTGTTGTGACAGGATCAGTTCAGTGCTTTAGCGTTGTTTTTTCGGTGATCAGTTAATACATGGGCGATCAGAGCCACAGGTAGCGGAGAATACGATCGACAGGTACAAAGTCAGCAATAATTATAAAAATGCAGAATGAGTAAGCGAAACTTCAAAGTTAACTAAACATGGCCACATCTGGAACTATTCTGAGCAAACGGGCGAACGACGGACGCGAGCGAGGGAGAACCAAGCCTCCGCTTGCCTCCGGTTGCAGGTCAGAGGGGCGGGGCTCGACCAATTGGGTGAAGAGTTTTCGGACACGTGATACCCCCACTCGAACTTTCGGCATCCACCCGACGGTGCTGAAGGATGAGGGGAGAGAGTCTGATTCTGAATTCCTGCAAAATCGCTGCCTGCCAAGCGGAAATGTGATGCTCGCGGTGAAAACATCGAGCCCGTTTCTATTATGCTAACGACGCTAACTCGTTCGTTACTTGTTTGTTCGCTTTCCGTGATCGTTAACCTTCGCTCTTCTAGTAGGTCGAAGGTGTTCTCGGAATTTATTTATATTTTAGTGCACACTGCACCTTTGATTTTTTATTTTTGTTGTTTGTTTGAAAATAAAAAAGTGCTCATTTAAACATGTTTATTTATAGCTGTATATAAAAAACATTTGCATTGCAATTTGTTTTTAATGAATAAAAAATGGTTTGAATTTTTTGAAAGTCAGTAAATTAAAAAGAAGCACTTCCTGAATCGCGCAATTCTAATAATTTGTTTACATCATTCATATTTTCTAAATCTTTCAAAGAGTTTTCCCACTCATTCCATTTTTCCAAAAACAAGCCTTTAAAGTGAACATTTCTAATTTAAATGTGAGGATTGGTGGAATTAAATAAATTGCAACTACGAATTATTGAAAATATGTATTAATATGAATATGTCGAAGCAATTTTCAATAATAAAGATAAAATGATCTTTATTAGATAGTGAATGGACAACTTTCAAATTCCCCTTCTATCTACGAACGTACAACGGAATCCGGAAGTTGAATAACCGGAGGATATATTATGCATATTTAATATTTCGGACATTTTTTTAATTTAAACTATAAATGTTTAAAAAATAAACTTAGTATATTTAATTATTCAGAATTTTTAATTCAATTTAAAAAAATTCTAATTTTTTTTTTGTTAAAAGTTCAATTTCTTCGTGAAAATTAATCTTATTGGTTAAAAACACAATTCTTTTTTGGTTAAGAATTGTATATTCGTTCTCTTTTGGTTAAAAATTCAAAAATTTTGTTGAAATTGTTTTTATTTCTTGACTGAAAAATATTTCTTGATTGAAAATTCGCCTTTTTGTTTGAATTTATTTTTTTTTATAAAAAATTAAATCTTTTTTGCTTAAAATATCAAGCATTACGTTTTTTTTTAAAATTCATTTTCTTGTTAAAAATTAACTTTTTGTGGAAAATTGATCTTTTTGGTAGAAAATTAATCTTTTTTTAGTTAAAAAATGTATTATTCGGTTGGAAATATAATTCGGCTGTTGAAAATTAATTTTAGTTAAAGATTCATCTCTGCTAAAAATTTAACCATTTTTTGGTATTTTTTGGTGAGAAATTAATTTTTTTAGTTCATCTTGGCTGTAAAATAGTTTTTTTTTTGTATTGAAAATTTGATAGTTTTGTTAATATTTTTTAATTGACTAAAGCATCTTTTTTGGTTGAAAATTCAACTCTTTCTTTAAAACATCGTCTTTTGGTTTGAAAATTTATGTATTTATAGAAGAAAATCTGTATCTTTTTGTAGAAAATCGATATTTTTTGTTGAAAATTCGACAATTTAGTGTAAAGTTTATATTTTTTAACAAAAAATTAATCACTGTGTAAATTAGTCTTTTTGGATTGAAAATTTAACAATTTTGTTGATATTTTTTGTCTTTCTTCACTAAAACAGTTTTTTTATTGAAACTTAAACTATTTATTTAAAAATTCGTCTTTTTGGGCTTAAAATTCAACTGTTTGGTTAACAAATGAACCATTTGGTTGAAAATTAAACTATTTAGTAGAAAATTTTTATGTTTTAATAGAAAATTTATCTTCGTTTGTAAATTAGACTTTCTAGCTTAAAAATTTAACAATTTGTTTATAATTTCTTTTCTTTTTTGACTGAAAAATCTTTTCTGTTTGAAAATTCAACTATTTTGGTAGAAAATCCAACTATATGGACGAAAATTTACGTATTTGGTAAAAAATTGGTATTATTAATTGGCAAATCAATCTTGCTTGCAAATTAGTATTTTTTTTCTTTCTTTCTTGACTGAAAAAACTTTTTAGTTGAAAATTCTACTCTTTTTTGAAAATTTATGTATTCCGTTGTAAATTTGTATTTATTGGTAGAAAGTGATTCTTTTTTTAGTTCAAAATTCGACTGTTGGAAAGAAAATTTAGAAAATTCATCTATTTGGTGAAAAATTATTATTTTTTGTAAAAAAATCAATCTTGCTTTTAAATTGGTATTTTCGGATTGAAAATTTAACAATTGAGTTGAGATTTTTTTCTTTCTTGACTAAAAAATCTTTTGGTTTAAAGTTTAATCTTTTTTTTGAAAATTAGTTTTTTTTTTAATTGAAAAATTAAAAATTTGGTTGCAACCTCTTTCTTTCTTGACTGTACAAACTTTTGGTTGAAAATTTAACTCTTTCTTTAAAAACTCAATTATATATTTTATTGTAATTTTTTTTTTTAATTTGTAGAAAATTCATATTTTTTAGATAAAAATTCGACTTTGGTAAAAAATTTATCTATTTGATAAAAATGCTTATTTTTTAGTAGAAAATTCAACTCTACTCTGAAAATTAGTTATTTTGGATTGAAAATTTAACAATCTGGTTAAAATTTATTATTCTTTTTTTTTTGCTGTTTGGTAAACAATTATTTGAAGTCGCGGAATTAAATTTTCTTTAGTGTTATAAAAAAGAATTTAAATAAACTTATTTTTTTGTGAATAATATGTATAAAAAAATTCAAATTTAATGAAAATGAATAAATAAAATTATATATCAGATAAAACGCAAAATATTTCAAGCTGAAAGGCTTGGATACGAAAGAACAGTTATTTATCCATATATATGTATACATATCACACAGTGATTTTCTATCCCGTTAAAGTACGATTTTAATAGGTAGCTCAATAATATAATAATAGCTTAACTCACCTGAAAAACCTGGAATTGTCAGGGAATTTTTAAATTCCTGGAAAAACACGCTTTCAGTGCATTCTTTTTGAAGAAAAAATGTTTTTCGAGATTGCTTATATATATTTTTTAAATTATAATATAAACTTAAATAAGATAAGGTTTTTATAGTTGAAAAAAGTCTAACTTCAGATAACTTTATATTACTGGATTTGTAACGATTTAAATGAAACTTTTTTTTATATAATTTCCACTAATCTCAGGAAAATATACATTCTTCAAAATATTTTTGGTATTATTTATTTAATTTTTCGATGGTATTCATTATTATATTTAAGATTATTCTTTAATAGTTTGTGAATTTTTTCTAAATTAAATAAACCCCAAAACCGACAATTATTATTAATATTAATTAAATCGATAGAAAGCTGTAGCGTTAAGAAATTATTTGTCCTTTTACGGTTGACTAACCTGCCTGGAAAAACCTGGAAATGTCAGGTAATTTTTTAAAAGTCAAATTTATATATTCCATTTCTTGTTATGAATAAGATTTTTTTAGTTCAAAAATTAACTATTTAGTTGAATTATTGTTTCATTTACTTGAAAATTCAACTATTTCGGTGAAAAATCGTATTTTATTACAGAAAATTAATCTTTTTGGTTAAACATTAATTTTTGTTAACTGCAAATTTAAATATTCCTTTTCTTATATAAATTATATTTTTTTAAATTTAAAATTAAACTATTGCGTTAAGGTTTTTTTTTTAAAGAACATTAATCTTCTTGTTTGAAAATTCATCTTTTTAGTTTAAATTTCTGATTTACTTTAAGCAGAAAATAATTTTTTTTAACTAAAAATTTAACTGTTCCATGTTTATTTTAGAATAGATTTTCTATAATCTCAAAATTCAAATTATTTGATTGAAATGTTCTCATTTTTAGTTAAAAATTCAAAGATTTGTTTAGGAATTCATATTTTGTATGAAAATCTTCATCTTTGGTAGAAATTTAATCTTTTTGGCTTAAAATTTATAATTATATCTGTTAACGATTCATCACTTTACTTGAAAATCTATCAATTTCGTTGAAAACTTTTATTTTTTTCTGAAAAATTAATTGATTTAATTGAAAATTTAACTACTCCATTTTTAGTTGAAGATTTATCTTTTTTAAGTTAAAAATTCATGCTGTTTGTTGATAGTAATAAAAAAATATTATATCTATAGATAAATAATCATATTGCCTTTCTGAAGAAAATTAATTCTGTACTTAAAAATTCAACCTCACAAAGTTATTCTTAGATTTCTTAATTTAATCGAGGTATTAAAAAGATTCTCTATTGATTTAAAACAGCTTCCGTCTGCCAGTTTACACTTGCGCAATACAAGTGTAATGCCTAATTTAAAAGTAATAATAATAATCGAATTTAAAATGTTGGATCTTATTTATTTCAGCTTGCTTTCATTTATTATTTTTTACAGTTTTATGTCTTCAAAATTAAAAATTTAATTTAAACTACACCAAATATTCTTTCTCAAGATTCAAAAAAAAATTTTTAATTGACTTCGCGTTGAAACTTTAATTTCATTTTAAGAAGACATTTATAAAGATTTTAAAACATTTCAAAAAAAAATAAAAGAAAAATCATTTTAAAATTAAAACGGTTTCAACAAATTTAAAACAATATTAAGATTTTTGAAGACTTCGAACTAAAAATGTAGAAGTTTTTCAAGAATTTTGAAAGGCTTAAAAATGTCTTACGATTTCTGGGAAAATGTTAAGGAAATTTTTTAAATGAAGAATTTTTTCAAAATTTTAGGAAAAACTCGAAAATTTAAAAATATTTTAAAACATTACAACAAATGTTCAAAATTGTCAAAAATCGAATCCGATTTTAAGAAAAATTTAGGAATAATTCCAGTCAATTTCAAAAATATTGAAGAATTTTAGAAGTTTTGATGGCGATTGAAAATATTTTTAAACAGCTGAAAGATGTCCAAAAACTAATCAAATATTTTTTTAAATTTTCAAATTTCAAAAAGTCTGGAAAATAACAAAAAGATTTTTTAGAAATTTTAATAAATTATATTTATATAAGTTTAAAACAAATAAATAAAGAAA
>JAWWLR010000092.1:9174592-9184730 GCA_035041075.1 Acraspis erinacei | reverse complement strand
AAACTGAGCTGTAAATAATTTTTAGCAAATTTAAACTTGAAATATTAAAAATTGAACGACATTTATTCAAATTTCAAATTATTTTTGAAATTTTTTCCAAACTTCTAAACATCTTTTAAATTCATTCGAATTTTTTACAAATTTTTGTTTTAATCCTGCACAGTTTTTGACACTTTTTTTTTCTTAAAATTAATTTTTCAAAATGAAGTCATTTTCAATTTTCCTAGGAATCTTCAGAAAATGTTTTGTATTCTTTTGAAGCCTTTCATAATTGCTAAAAAGCTAATAAGTTTTTTGAAAATTTTGACCAATTTTTCTAACTTAAAAAAAATTATTATGCATTAAAATTCAACAATTTTACTTGTAAATTATATATTTTTTTAAATAGAAAAATTAAAATTGTAACGGATTTTAGATGAAAAATCAAATATTTATAAATATTAAGCAATTGTTATTTTGCTTAAATAAACAAATTTCAAATTTTAGACTAAAAAAATATTCCGAAATGTCTTGTAAAATTAATTATTATACAATTGTTAATCTTAATGTATAGTTCAATTTTAAAATACATTATAATTTCAATCCACATTTGGTCAACTAAAAAGGTTTTTTTTATCCAAAATATTTAATTGGAAAATTTGAATTTTTAACGAAAAAGATGCATTTTTAAACAAGAAGATTAATTTTCTGCCTAAAAGACGATTTTTCAACAAAACACATGAATGTTTAACGAATTAGTTGAATTTCGAACTAAAAAAGACAAATTTTCAACCAAATAGTCGAATTTAAAAATAAAAAATATCAATTTTTAACCACAAAAGGAAAAAATAAATTTTCAGATAAAAAAATTAATTAAATTAAATTTTTAAACAAAATGATGAATTTTCAACTATAATTATGAACCTTAAAGGTAAATTTTCAAGCAAAAGATCAATTTAGAAAGAAAATTTTAAATATTTGATTGAAATACTTGACTTTTCAACGAAAAATACGAATCTGCAAACAAGAAGGTTAATTTTTTAAACATTTTTAAAAAATAAAAGACATGAATTTTCCACAAAATAGTTGGATTTTGAATTTAAAAAGTTTGATTTTAAACCAAAAATTGAATAGTTAATTTGGAACTAAAAATGTGAGTTTTAACTGAAAATTATAAATTTTCAACAAAAAATGAAATATCTCTAACTTTTTTAAATAGTTACATTTTAAGCTAAATAGATGAATTTTAAATAAACGTAATGGAATATTCAACTGAAATAACTACATTTTCAGGTAAAAAAATAATAATTTAAAAAATAAAAAATTTTCAACGAAATAGTTAAAGTTTCAACTGTATTAATTAAATTCTCAATAAAAAATTAAAATTTCATTATTTAAATTAAAAACTCATCTAAGTTTTCAATGAAAATTATGAAGTTTCAACAAACAAAAGATTAGTTTTTAACAAAAAAGTTTAACTTTTAAACAAGTAGTTTTATTTTCAACGAAAAATAAAATTTTTTAACTAAAATTATAAATATTTAACGATTTACAAAAAAGACATAAATTAAAACGAAGTAGTTTAATTTTAAACCAAAAAAGATCCATTTTTAACCATGAATGGTAATTTTTAACTAAAATGATGGAATATTCAACTGGATGCGTTAAATTCTTACGCAAAAAGTTAAAATTATGAATATTTGATTAGAAAACTTAAATTTTTAACGAAAAAGACAAATTTTCAAACAAGAAGCTTAATTTTCTATTTAAAAAAACGATTTTTTAACAAAATACATGAATTTTCCACAAAATAGTTTAAATTTGAACTAAGAACGACAAATTTTCAACCAAAAATAGTTGGATTATGAATAAAAAATGATAAATTTTTATCCAAAAATGGAATATTTACATTTTCAATTAAAAAAATGTAACCAAACTGATGAATTTGTAATTAAAATTTTGAATCGTCAACTAAAATTATGAATCCTTACCTCTAATCGTTGAACTTTCAACTAAAAATGTGAATTTTCAACTAAAAAATATCAATTTTCACCAGAAAGATGCATTTTTAACCAAGAGAATTAATTTTTGCCCAAAAAGACCATTTTTTTTAACTAAAAAAGATGATTTTTCAATAAAAAATTGAATAGCTTCAATTATTCATCATTTTAACTGAGAACTCATCTTAGTTCTCAATCAAAATTATGGACCTTGAAAAAAAATTAGTTGTTAACGAAAGGGTTCAACTTTTAAACAAGTAATAAAATTTTAATTAAAAATAAAATGATGAATTTTGAACGAAAAATATAGTAGCTGATATTTCAATCAAAAAAGATTTTAATTTTTGGTAAAAAACAATTTAATTCTACCAAAAATACGACTTTTCAATATTAATTGATTTTTTAACTATGAAAAATTTTTCTCTCCAGAGAGAGAAAAAACGAGTTTTCAACGAAATAGTTAATTATATTAATATAAAAATATTTTTAGAAAGAAAATTACCATTTGAAAACAACAGTTTTAAAATATTTGAAAATATTGAACAAGCCCAAGTATTTCAAAGATTTTACAAAAATTTCAAAAGATTTCAACTGATTTCTGAAGATTTCCAGAAATTTGAAAGGATTTTCAAAAGATTTTAGAAGAATTTCAGAAATTTAAAATATTTCACCGTTATTTAGACCATTTATATTTTTGTACAAAAAATCAAAAGTATATTAGAATTTGAAATTCCCAAAATTATTCTTTTTTACATAAAATTTACTTAAAATAATTTAATTTTCAACTAAAAAAGATGAGTTTTCCACCAAATAAGCTAATTTTCAACTGAAAAAGATCAATTTTCTAGCAAAAATTTAATAGACAAATTGTTGTAAAAAAAATAGTTTTTAAAACACAAGAAAACTAATTTTCAACCAAATTTATTAAATTTTCAACCAAAGAAATTATCTTTTAATAAAAATTATGCATTTTCAATAAAAAAATAAAATTTAAAAAAAAGGAATGAATTTAGAACAAAAAATATTCGTTCTCTACCAAAAAAAGATTAATTTTTATCAAAATACATGAATCTTCGACAAAATATTTTAATTTTTAATGGATACAATAAAATTAACACTACCGCAAAATAAATAAATTTTTAGACGAACAGAAGTAGTTAAATTTTCAGTCTAAAAAAATATATATATTTTTCAATAGAAAAAAATTTCAAGCCCAAGAAATTTAATTTGAACCATAAGGATTTGTTTTATACCAAAGAAAGACAAAATGTAAAAAAATACAGACATTTTCAACCAAATAATTGAATTTTGAACCAAAATAGTTTTTTCAACCAACCAGATTAGTTTTCTAAAAAAAATATATATATATATATAAATTTAAAAAACATGATTTTTTGAAAGAAAAAGTTTTATTTTGAGTTAATAAAATTAATTTTTAATCAAACTCATGAATTTTCAATAAAAATTAATCTTCAAGTGAAATAAATGAATTTTCTAACTAACAAAAATTAATCTTTTCTGAAAAAAGATAAATTGTCAACCAAAACTTAAATAATTAAATTTTAAGTAAAAAAAATTAATGTTCAATTAAACAGGTCAATTTTTAACTAAGATTCTGAAATATTCAACTAAAATGATGAATATTTAAATTTTCAACCCCGATGATTAATTTCTACAAAAAAGAGACGAATTTTTAACTGAAAATTATAATTTATCAACAAAAAATTGAATAATGTAATTTTCAACTAAAATTATAAATATTTAACTGGAATACTTTAATTTTTAACCGACAAGACTAATTTTTGGACAAGAAGATTAACTGTCAAAGAAAAATATATTTTTCTACAAAAAAATCGATTTTTTAACAAAATACGTGTATTATAAACAATATAATTTGAATTTTCTATTTAAAAAAATCCATTATTCACTCAAATTGTTGAATTTTGAACTATAAAAGATCAATTTTCAAGTAAAAATTACATATGTAAATTTTTAGTTAAAGAAATTAATTTTCACCAAACTGATACTAAATTTTCTACTAAAATTATGAATTTTCAACCATAAAGATTAATTTCCTATGAAAAAAAGACGAATTTTCCACAAAGCACATAAATGTTCAAAACAAATAGTTGAATTTTTAAGTAAAAAATGTCAATTTCCAGTCAAATAGTTGAAATTTCATTTTTAAAAAATACAAATTTTCAATGTACGGTAGATCAGAAATCTATTTTCTTATGACAAAAATTATTGTACTACAAAATCAGGAAAAAGGTTTACAATTTAAAAAACAGACTTCCAAATTACCCTACATTTCGGCTGATTAGAGGCAAAAATAAAAATTTTAACAAGAGGGAGAAAGTAAATTTTCAACCAAAAATAGAACAGTTAATTGTTCACAAAAAAAATTAATTTTTAATAAATCAGTTTAAATTTTAACCAACCAGTTGAATTTTCTAAATACGAAAATAAATTCACAGCCCAATAAAACATAATTTACTTACGCAGAGGAAGCGATAAACAAAACAGGGCTTTTTCTGCCCGTCTCGCCAAACACGAGCCATCGCTTGATCATCGTTCGCCGGATTCCAGTCTGGATCGAACATCACAAGACGATTCGCGCCAATTAAATTTAAGCCGCATCCGCCGGCTTTCGAACTCAGCATGAAAATAAAATCACCGGTGTTCGGATCATTGAAACTGTCCACAATTTTCGCCCTTTTCTTTATCGACATCGAGCCGTCCAATCTTACGTATCGGTAGCCTCGTTTGTGACTTAATTTTTCAAAGAGGTCCAGGGTTTGCGTGTAATTTGACACCAAAACGATCTTGTCGGTTGTGGTCGACTTTATCGAAGCCAGAAGACAATCAAGAACCATCAGTTTTCCTGACAACTCAGGCAGTACTTCCCTGAAAATAGTGATTTCTTACTTTTTTGTTTAAATATTGATCTTTCACTGGATAAATGAATAAAAAAACAGTTTTTTTTTAACAAAAAGATCAATTTTCAAGAAAAAAGGAGAATTTTTTAAAAGACAGTTGTTTTTTCAACAAATTTTTTTATTACACTAAGAAAGATGAATTTAGAAAAAAGACTTTTTAACAAAATAGTTGAATTTTCAACAAAAGAGTAGAATTTTTAATTCAAAGAGATGATTTCTGAAGTAAACATATAGTAACAGACTCTTAAGCTAAAAAAGGACAATACCAATTTTTGGAAAATTTCCAAGCCAAAAGAAACAACCAATTTTTTTTTAGAAAATAGTTTAATTTTTAACGAAAAAGTTATTTTTATATCAAATACTTAAATTTTTAATCAAATAGTGGATTTTTTAACCTAAATTTGAATTTGCAACATAATATTTGACATTAATGTTTAATTTCCAAACAAAAGTACATTTTTATTGGAAATTTGAATTCTCTACCAAAAAAGTACAATTTTTAATCTGCAAAAACTTGTTTTTTTAAAATTAGTGATGACTTTTTAACAATATTTTAGAATTTTCCAACAAAAAGTTTAAACTTTAACCAAAACCATTCCTCTTTTCAACCAAATATTTTAATTTTTAAGAAAAAGAAGATCTTTCTAGAAGGCAGTTGATTTTTAAAAACAAAATCTTCATTTTCAACAAAATAAAAATGATTTTATACCATAAAAGTGGAATTTTCAAAGAAGAGGAAGAATTTTCTACTTTAAAATGATAAATTTTCAACAAAATAGTTGAGTCTTCAACCTAAGAAAATGAATTTTCAAAACAAAAAATCATTAAACGTCAACCAAAAACAGTTGTAATTTCAGCAAGTAAAATTTAAATAAAAAGACAAATTTTTGAAAAAAACAGTTGATGTTTCAATGAATTTTTAAATTAAACTAAGAAAAATGAATTTTCAACCGAAAAAATGACCGGACAGTTAATTTTTAACCATGAAAAATCACTTTTATACCAAAAAGATGAAATTTTAATAAAAAATACAAAATAATAGAATTTTATCCAACAAATATTTGAATTTTTAAGAAAAAGAAGATTTTTCTAGAAGGCGGTTGATTTGTCAAAACAAAATCTTCATTTTCAACAAAATAAAAATGATTTTATACCATAAAAGTGGAATTTTCAACGAAGAGGAAACATTTTCTATTTTAAACAGATAAATTATCAACAAAATAGTTGAATTTTCAACCTAAAAGAATGAATTTTCAAACAAAAATCATTAAACTTCAGCCAAAAACAGTTGCATTTTCAACCAGTAAAATTTAAATAAAAAGACGAATTTTTGAAAAGACAGTTGATGTTTCAAGGAAATTTTAAATTAAACTAAGAAAGATGAATTTTCAACCGAAAAAACGACCGGACAGTTAATTTTTAACCATGAACTTTTATACCAAAAGGATGAAATTTTAATCCAAAAGGATAATTAATTTTTTTTAAAAAGAGACAATTTTCAGGTCATATATGAATTTCACACAAAATAATTGAATTTTATGAAACAAATTTTGAATTTATTTAAAAATTTAATTTGCCACATAGCACTTAAGATCAATTTTAAATTTCCACCAAAAAGTTCATTTTTATTCAA
This sequence comes from Acraspis erinacei, assembly GCA_035041075.1. Taxonomy (NCBI): domain Eukaryota; kingdom Metazoa; phylum Arthropoda; class Insecta; order Hymenoptera; family Cynipidae; genus Acraspis; species Acraspis erinacei. The sequence continues at coordinate 9,178,179 of JAWWLR010000092.1, read as the reverse complement.
ATAGTTAAATTCTCTACCAAAATAGTCGAATTTTCCATCTAAAAAAACCCAAAACAGTTTTATTTTCAACCAAATAGTTCAATATTGAAGAAAAAGATGTTTTTTAGGAGACAGTTGATTTGTCAACAAAAAGTTATGTTTCAACCAAGAAAGATGAATTTTAACATCCAAAATTTATTTTATACCATAAAAGTGAAATTTTCAATCCAAAAGGACGAATTTTCTAGTTAAAACAAGAGGACTGTTAAAAACAGTTGAATTTCCTACAGAAAAAAGAAATTACTTTTTAAAGTAATTAAAGAAAAAAAAGACGAAAAAATTCGACTCTCACAAAAAAAGATGACTTTTTGTTTAACAAAATAGTAGAATTTTTAAACTAATTGTTGAATTGTAAACCTAAAAAAATGAATTTTCAAATAAAAAAGATTAAATTTAAATTTAAAAGTTAAATTTTAAGTAAAAAAATGAATGTATAATAAAAAATAAAATGAACCTTCAACAAAATAGTACAACTTTCAAACAAAAGATAACAATTTTAAACAAAATGGTTGGATTTTCAGCCAAAAGGTCAAATTTTCAAACAAAAATCATTTAATTTCAGCCAAAAACAGTTGCCTTTTAAATCAAGCAGATATATTTTCAAGAAAAAAAGACGAATTTCGTAAAATGACAGTTGAATTTTTAACAAAAATTTAATTTCAACAAAGAAAAATGAATCTTCAAAGAAAAAAATAACTTCTACAAGGCAAAAATACAAATTTTCTAGAAAACAATTGAATTTTTAAAGCGAAAAGTTTAGTTTTCTTCGGAAAAGTTCATTTTTAATCAACAAAGATGACTTTCCTAAAAAAAAAACAATTTCTAATAAAAAAGAACGAGTTTTTTTGAAAAAAGATAAATTTTCAGCAAAATAGTTTATTTTTTAATCAATTAGTTGAATTTTTAACCCAAAAATACGAAAATATCCAAATAGTTCAACTTCCAAACAAAAATATACCAAAGAGTTAATTTTTTAACCTGAAAACATGAGTTTAAAAAAGTTGATTTTCAATCAAGAATGATGAATTTTGAACGAAATATTTGAATTTACAACCAAATAAATGGACTTCAAAACAAAAGAGACGAATTTTCAACAAAAAGGGGTTGAACTTTTAAAAAATAGTCGAATTATCAAATAAAAAAGATTGAAAAAAATTAATTTTTAACCAAAATGATGAGCTTTCAATATAAACTATAAATCTTCAACTATAATAGTTGAATTTTAAACCAAAAATATGGATTTTTAATAAAATAAAAAAAAATTGAACTAGATATGAATTTGCAACAAAAAAATTAATTTTTAAAAAAGTAGTTCAGCTTTTACCCAAGTAGTTGAATTTTCAATTACAAAAAAAATCATTAAAAAAAATAGTTCAACTTTCAACCAAAAAAGATGAATTTCCAATGAATAATGTCATAATAGACATTTTAGTCAAAAAAATATTTTAATTTTTAAACAAACAAAAAAAACCACTGTGAATTCAATGATAAAATAAGAATTTTTAACGAAATAGTTGAATCCTTAACTATAAAGATCAATTTTCAACCACAGTTGCATTTTTACCTTAAAAAAATAAATTTCTACTAAAACAGCCAAGTTTTTAAATAAAAAAAAGCGAATTTTCAACAAAATAATACATTTTTTAACTAAAAAATAATTTTTCACAGAAAGAAAATGCAAGAAAAAGTATAAATAAAAATAAATAAATAAATAGAAATAAGATTTTTTCCCCTGACCATTAATATTCAAGGACCAGAAAGTTAATCTTGTAAAATGTTTAATATAGAATCTTTGATTAATGAAATAAATAAATTTCAAATTAAAATTGGAGAATTCCAAATTTAATATCCTTGACAGTTATTTAAAGTACCTCTTATAGAAATTCTCTGACTTTTGCGAGAGTATTTTTTTCCAAAATTCGATACTTACTTCGTACTGTAGTTGTTTGGAAGTAACTTAACAGCTCCTTCAAATCCGTCAGAACCCTCTGTGATTTTTTCGTAAACCAGGTCGGGGTGATTGCACAATTTTTTCAAAAGCGTTATCGCTGAAAGGGCTGAAAGACTTCCCTTTTTCACGTTTTCCTTTTCTGTAAAAAACAAAATATTGGGATATACATTTCAAATTTTAGGATTGCAAATTCTGAGGCTACAATTAAATTAAATTTCAAAATATTCTACTAATCGCAGACAGATTGCAAAGATTTTACAAAAAGATTTTAAAGATTTCAAAGGTGTCAGAAAGATTGAAAATATTCTAAAATATTTCAAAGAATTCCAAGAATATTTTTATTGCTTTTGTATCTGCGATGTCTTATAACTATTTTCCTATAAAAAAAATCTTTCCCAGGCACATTTTTCAAAAAATATATTTTTGAATTCAAACAATTTTAGTTTCCAGTTCATTTTAGAAAACGTATAAAATATCCTATATTTTAATCTCGTAGATTTTTTTGTAAAACTAGATTTTCCAATTATAAAATAAAACAAAATACATGAATTTAAAAAAAAATACAACTAATTTTCACAAAAAAAGTTACATTTTAAAACAAATTGATAAATTGTCAAACAAACTCATGAATATTCAACTGGATTAGTTGAATTTTAAACCAATAATATGAATTATAATTGAGTTATCAGCCAGGAAAATTAATTTTTAACTGAAAAAGATCATTTTTCAAACAAAAATTCAATAATTGAATTTTCAGTCAGTAAGTCTTTAACTAGAATAATTAAATTTCCAATCAGGCTGATTAACTTTCAATCAAGAAGATTAATTTCGATCACAAAAGATGAACTTTCACATAAAAAAAGAGTATTTTTCTACCAAAAATTAAATTTGTTGTTAAGAAATTAATGTTTAATATGAATTTTTAATTAAAATGATAAATCTTCCAAAAAAACATTAATTTTTAAGAAAAGAATTTAATGTTTGACTATGTAATTAAATTTTCATTCCATAATAGATGAATTCTAAACGAAAAATATAGTAGCTGATATTTCAACCAAAAAAGATTTTAATTTTTGGTCAAAAACAATTTAATTCGACCAAAAATACGATTATTTTGAATTTTTAACTATGAAAAATTTTTCTCTCCAGGGAAAGAAAATATTGACAAAAAACTTTTAAGTTTTAAACAAAATACATGCGGTTTCAACAAGATAATTGAATTTTAAACTAAAAATTATCCATTTTTAAACAAAAATAGAATAGTTAAATTAAAGTTAAGAAAAAATTCTTTCAAAGAGAAAAAACGAGTTTTCAACAAAATAGTTAAATATATGGTAATATAAAAATACTTTTAAAAAGAAAAATTACCATTTGAAAACAACAGTTTTAAAATATTTGAAAATAATGAACAAGCCCAAGTACTTAAAAGATTTTACAAAAATTTCAAAAGATTTTAGAAGAATTTCAGAAATTTAAAAGATTTCACCGTTATTTAGATCGTTTATATTTTTATACAAAAAATCGAAACTATATTAGAATTTCAAATTCCCAAAATAATTATTTTTTACCTAAAATATTCAGTTTGTTTATTGTAATT
>JAWWLR010000092.1:9063519-9081065 GCA_035041075.1 Acraspis erinacei | reverse complement strand
GTAGAAATTAAATTTTTTTTGTGAAAAATGCAACTTTTTTGTTAAAAATTATTTTTTTAAACTGAAAATTCAACTATTTGGTTGAGACTTAAGTTTTTGGCAAAAAATTAATACTTTTTCTTTTTAGTTGAATTAAACTGTTTTTTATTCAAAATAAAAATCTTTTTTTGTTGTTGTAAATTAATTTTTTGAAAAATTGACTGTTATTTTAAAAGTACAAAATTGTAGGCCCTGGAAATTGTTTTAAAAACATACCTATTTCTTGCTCTCCCCAATCAATTTCTTTATATTTTTTATCATCAAAAATTGGAACAGAAAAACTCTCTGACACTTCATTTTGCTTGAGGATTTTCTTCTTGGCCTTTCCAAAAAGATCTGAAAATCAAATTCGATTAATAATTCCCTTCCTATACTAAAATAAAATAATAAAAAAATAATAATTTCGACTTTAAATTAAAAATTTTATCAGGACAGCGGACAGAAGAATGTTTAATCTTCGTAATAATGAAAAAAACAGACATTTAGTAACAAAATTGATAAAGCGTTGTATTAAATATAGAAATAGATAAGCAAATGATGAGATAGGTCCAAAGAGAGAATCGTCAAGAAAATAAAAAACGAACCTTTCAAAGATTTGAGAATTTCCGGATCATCGTTATGAAATTCTTCGAAGTGTTTCGTTAATTGATGTGGAGTTTTTAAATCAGTCATACAAATTGGGCACAAAAAACCCTCCAAAACATCTTCAGAACTTGCCATTTTATTGATATTGCATTGAATTAATTATATACTGATAAAAGAAAGTAAACAATTTTTTTAGGTTAGTTTTTCAAAATCTTCGAATTTTATACTTATTTCACAGAATTCGAAGTATCTTTTATATAAAAAACGTAGCCTAAAGTAAGAAAATTATTGTCCGAATACGAGGAGGGTTTAATAGTCTTCCTCCTATCAAATAATTAGATAATAAACACATTATTATTCTCTAAAGCACTATCTATTTTCTTTCCACAGCCACTTTTTTCACAATCCGGTATAATTCTGCATTATGAAAAAATATATTGCAACAAATAAACACATGTCACCACTTTTTTGACACTTGACAGCGAGTCCACTCTCGTTGTCATTATTTTGACACATTTGACAGATTGCGTTGTCTGTTCGAATATAAAGAGCGCGAAATTTAAATTACATTTAATAAAATTTGATTTTAAATTGAAAAAAGTAATTTGTGTTGCATTATTACTAGATATTTCGATTGAAAACAATGAATTTATTGATTTCAAGACCATAATTAGTTTCCCTCTCACAGTATTTATCAATAATTGGGGAAAAATAAACCGTTGTTCTAACAAGCGCCCTCTTAAGGATCGATTACGATCAACCAATCACAGTTAAGAACTAGACTTCACCCAGGCAAAATCCAAAATGGCAGTTTGTTGACAGATTTGACCATGAAGAAAGGTCTAAGACTTGTGAAGACTTGTGAAGACTTGTGAAGTGGCAAAAATAAATGTGTGGACAAATGCTAAGTTACCAAAGAGAAACTTTTATTTTGTTTATTCTTCTCTGTAAATTAGGGATAGAGAAAAGTCACAGCTTTAATTTATTGTAACGAAAGTCAGTCTGAAAGTGTTATATATGTGCAAACAAGCACGATGGCAACATCCGCGAACGGGAACGGTAATCTTGTCGACGAATTCGAGGAAGCGTTTCAGGTAACTGTGCCCATTGTATTTATTCTTATCATTTTTATGCAGATTTGTAATCTATTTGATGTATAATGTCACCAATTTTGAGCGACGCTCTCGCCGATTTTGAGGTTATATTCCCAAGCTGCCGGAATATGTCGATCAATATATTCGTCCCTCTTGTGGCCCTTACGTAATTTATTTATTTGATATTATTAATATTTTATATTTACTTGTATTAGTTAATGAATGTTATTAAATTGAATTTTTTAATTTTAAATTCATTCCACATAAGAGGCAAAAATGCTCCAAAACAGGCAAAATAAAGAGGTTTTCACGCAAATAGGGCAGTTAATTCTTTAAAAGATAGCTTAGTTAAACAAAAAAAGACAAATTTTCAACCAAAAATTAATTTAAAAAACGATTTTTTAACAATAATTGAACCCTTAAACAAAAAAAAGATATTTAAAACTATATCAATTTTAATCATAATTTTCAACCGAAACCGAATAATTTTTAACCAGACGATTGCAAATTTTCAACCTGTAAATCCTGCGGTAAATAAAAAGAATTTTGTCATTTATAGACTAAAAAAGCATTTTTAATAAACATTACAGTTTATTTTTTAGATTTTTTAAATGTTCAGTTAGAAAACTGGAAATTTTTGTTTAAAAATTAAAGTTAATTTTCCGTTGCACTATTTTTTGATTAAAAATTTAACTATTTTGGTAGAAACTCATTTATTTGGTTGAACATTAAATTTTCTATTGAAAATTTATATTTTCAGGTGAAGAACTGAACTTTTATGTATAAAAATCGTCATTTTAGCTTGAGAATTCATCAATTTGGTTTACATTTTTTTTCTTTTGTTGTCTGAAAAATATTTCTTGGTATAAAATTAATCTTTTTTGGTAAAAAACGGACGGGTTTGGTTAAAAATGTATCTGTTGTGGCTGAAGATTCAACTATTTTTGGTTGAAAATTCATCGCTTTCGTTAAAAATTGAAGTATTTTTATGAAAATTCGTCTCTTTTTTTGTATGAAAATGAACAAATACTTGGTTGAAAGTTGAATTACTTTCTTAAAAATTAATTTTTTTCGTTTAAAGTTTCATCATTTTAATTGAAAATTCATATCTGGTTGAAAATTTAACTTTTCTTTTTAATCGTTTTTTGTTGAAGATTAATTTTTATTCATGATAATTTGACTATTCCAGTTGAAACTTTAACTATTTTATTGAAAATTCGTTGTTTGTTTTGTTTAAAAATTTATTTTTTTATCTAAAAATGCAACTGTTCAATTTTTGCATAAAGATTTATCCTTTAAGTTAAAAATTCAAATTTTAGGCTGCAAATTTATCTATTTTTTGACAATTTGTTTTTTTATGTATTGAAAAAATTTTGGTACTAAAAATTTGATTATTCCATTTGAAATATGAACTATTACTTACATTCTTTTTTGTTATTAAGATTGAAATATATATATTTTAAATGAAAATTTAAATATTCAGTTTGTAGTTGAAATTTTTCGGTTGAAAATTGATCTATTTTGTTTAAAAATAAACTATTTAGTTAAAAATTCAACTTTTTTAGTTGAAAATTGCAATGATTGATTGACTTTTAATGTATTTTTTTAGAATTCATCTTTTTAGTAGAAAATTAATTATCTATGTTAAAAAATTATTTCTTTTGTTGAAAATTAATTTATTTTAAGATTTGTAAATTTAGTGTAAAATTCATCATCTCCTTGGTAAAAAAATGAAATTTTTTTGCGAAATTCCGTTTTTTTTATTATTAAGAATTAATTTTCTTCGCTGAAAATGTATCTTAACTATTCTATTTGTTGTTAAATTTTTTATTAGCAGGGAATTTATTTATTTTGTTGAGAATCCGATTTTTTTGTTAAAAATTAATTTTTTAAGTTTATCATTTAAATATTGTTTTGAAAATTCGTTTTACTTTTGTGTCGAAAATTAATTTTCTTAACTGTAAATTTATCTATTCATTTTTGGGTTGAAAATTTGTCTTCTCTACTTGAAAATTTATGTATTTGGTTGAAAATTTAAATTATTTTTGTTGAAAATTTAACTAGTTCGTTGAATGTTTCTTTTTATCTTGGTTGATAATTAACTCTTTTAAATGAATTTGAATTAGGGGAAGATAAAATGAAAATTTATTTGAATTATTATTAAAATTCTTGGACTTCTGGAACAAATTCAAGAAACGATTAATTATTACAACAAATTTTTTTCATTGGGAAAAGTAGCCTTATATTACAGAATTTAACTTTTTTTCTTTTTCTTGTTGGTTTGAAAATTTAACTACTTGAGTAGAAATTCATTTATTTGTTTAAAAATTAAATTTTGTATTAAAAAATGGAATTTTTAGTTCGAGAACTGAACTCTTTTTGATGTAAAAATGCAAAAATTTGATTAAAAATTCAACTATTTTGCAAGGAAACTCCACTATTTGGTTGAAAACGAATTTTTTTGTTAAAAATTCAAAATCTTTTTCAATTAAACATATTAATTGAATCCCTAGAAACTTGTACAATTAAGAAGTTACTTATGCTTTAATAAACTTACAATTACATATTTAAAAAGACTGTAAAAAAAACATTATTTATAATAAACTCGTGAAATTGTATCCCTGGAAGAAAACCTGGAATTGTCCGGGAATTTTGTTCCAGTTTTTAAGTAGTCACCCTGAAAATATTTGAAATCGGACTGGTTTCAATTGATTTTCTAAATTTATATAGCAATGCCTCCACATGCTGACAAAGGACGAAGGCCTGGGAAACACCGGAAGTGGAGGATTGTCCGTGGATAAAGAGGAGGTCAAAGGAGAGGTGGAGCAAGTCACCCTGCGATTTATAGATCTCGCACGCCAAGTGGAAGCTTTTTTCCTTCAAAGGTGGTTTTTGTTATCGGCCTTGAAACCCGAACTCGTTCTGAAAGAAGATATCGCGGACCTTCGAACGGAGCTGATGCGCAAGGAAGAATTAATTAAACGACACTACGACAAAATTGCAGTCTGGCAAAACCTTCTGGCTGATTTGCAAGGATGGGCGAAATCTCCAGTGCAAGGTCCAGCGCCAAATGGTAAATTTTTTTATCAATTTTCTCAATAATCTACCAAAAGAAGAATGTTCAAGAAAAGAAACTAATTTTAAATTAAAAACAGATCATTTTCTACGAACAAATAATTTAATTTTTTTAACAGTTCAATTGTTAACGAAAAATAAAAGAATAAAATAAAAAACGAATAAAGCTTTTGAGTTTCGATAAAAGCGGATGACTTTAAAATATAAAAAATTTTAAGCAAATTGACGAATTTCCAAATAAATTTATGATTCTTCAAAAAATGTCTGAATTTTCACTTAAGCAGTTGATTATTAACCAAGAAGATTGATTTTCTACAATAAAGATGAATTATCAACAAAATAAGACACATTTTTTGACTACAATTTAATTATTCAATTTTTTTTTGTTTTGAAAAAATATCTTTTTGGTCAAAAATTCAATGATTCTGTTTAAATACTCAAAGGTTAAGTTAAAAATTCATCTTCTTGGTTTCAAAGTCAACTATTCAAGTTAAATATTTACAATTTTATTTGAAAATGTAAATATTTTTTTGAAACTTAATTTTTTTTAAAGTTAGTAATTAAAAAGAAGAATTTTTCACCAAATAGTTGAATCTTAAACTGAAAAGGATACATTTTCAATTAATTTTGAAGTAAAAAAATGTCAAAATGTAAATTGAATAGTTATTTTTCAGTGAAAAAAATTAATTCTCAACAAACAAAAAGAAAAACTACCGTTTTTTAGCAAAAATTTTTAAATTTTTAACTAAGGTGATGAATTTTCAACTAAATTTATAAATCAACAAAAAGCAGGAATTTTTTTTAACTAAGTGCTTGAATTTTGAACAAAAAAGGTCATAATTAAATTTTCAGTTAAACCAAAAAAGAAACAAAATTTTACCAAAAATAGTTTGGTTGAAAATTAATTTCTTAAATTAAAAATTTAACTTTTTAATTTCTTGTTAAAAATTGATCTCTTTTTTTGTTTGTTCAAAATTCAACAATTTGGATATTTTAATTGAAAATTGAAAACTTTCTTGTTTAAAAATTCTTCTCTTCTGTTAAAAATTCGAGTATTCCAGTTTATTTATCATTTTTTATAATTTTAATTGAAAATCCATCTTTTAGGTTGGAAATAAAATTATTTGGTTTAAATTTAAACTCTTTTGTTAAAAATTCATTTTTTTTAGGATTGAAAACTTCTTTTTTCTTTGGTTGTTTTACATAATATTAATTAAAAATGCATCCCTTTGGTATTAAAAATTAATTTTTTGCCTAGAAATTTAATTATTCAATTTCTGGTTGAAAAGTGATCTTTTTTCGTTGAAAATTCATATTTTTTGGTCAGAAATTTAATTATTTCATATAAATATTAATAATTTCAGTTAGAAATTCATCTTTCTGGCTTAAAATCTAACTTATTCCAACTACAAATTCTATAGTTGCAGTTGAAAATTCATCTCTTTGTTTAAGCATTAATTATTTTAACTTAAAACTTAATTATTTAGGTTTTAGTTAGCAATTTATCTTTTTTAATAAAAATTAATTTTTTGTTTGAAAAGCTGTATTTTTTTGATTGGAGATTAATCCTTTTATTGGAAAATTAAGTTGTTTAAAAATTCAGTTCAATTTTGACGTATAAATAATAATTGAATACTTATTATTTGTAGAAAAATTTTGAGTAATTTTTTTGTAATCTTACAAATTAAAAAAAATCCCTAAAATCTTCCAGGATCTTTTTTTTTATAATTTTAGAAATCTCTTAAAATCTTTTTTAATTGTTTGTTACAATAATTTTTTTATTATAATAATTTTTTCTACAAATAATAAGTGTTCTAGTGCTATTTATAAATTCAAGTTTTAAGGATTTTTTTTTTTAATGTCCAGGATATTTTTAAATATTTCCTTAAAATCTTCCAGATTCTTTTTTGAAAATGTTGAAAACTTTTTAATATATTCTCTTAAAATAATTTTTCAACGTGAAAAATCATTTTCTATTTTCCGAGGAATCTTAAAAAAATGTTTTTATTATTTTGAGGCCTGTCACAATTTATGAAAAGCCTATACATTTTTTATTTGAAATCTGTAAAAATATACATTTTGATTTTAAATTAGGTTGTGACTATTTGCACCAAAATTTTGGTACGAATTGCGAAAATAACTTAAAATGTCTTACCTTTTTTATTCAAATAATAAGCATGTTTTTTTTTAAATTGTAGGAAAATCCGATTAATTTTAAAAGATATTTAGAAGTTCTTAAAAAATGTGAACAATAATTTTAAATATAAAAATATTTAAAACAACTTCTAGATTTCTAAAGATTTGGAAAGAAAATTTGAAAGCTTTTCAAGGATGATTAAATTATTTCAAATTAAAATAATTAAACTTTTAATATAAGAAGTGTTCAGTTTAAAAAGAAATTATTTTTCAATCTTTAATTTTTCTAGTTTAAAGTTAATTCAAATAATATCTTTAATTTAGAGAATATTGGAAATGGTACCGTGGATTTATATTTTTAGTATAGAATTTTAATCTTTAAACATTATAATTTATAAAATTTATAAATTAAAAACTTGCAAACTTAGAATTTTAAATAATTTCAAATTCAGGATTTCCACTACATATAACAAGTTTTTGGATTTTGTTAAAAAATCGAAAATTCAAATTTTGATTGCACAAAAAATAATGAAAAATTCAATTTTTTGGTAAAACTAGGCAGGCTACGAAAAAAGATGAATTAACAAAAATTGTGATACAAAAAAAGATCTACAAATTCGTTAATAATCACGTCTTTATGGGACGCGTACTTTTTGTTTTATTCGTGAAAAATAACATTGAAAATTAAAAAAAAAATAAAAACATTTCTGGAAAAACGACAGAAGTTACGAGAGAAAAAAATCATTTAACGAAAATGGGTTGTCCGAAAAAGGGCTACAAATTTGTTTTGAATTACTTTTTGATAGGAGACGTAGTTTTGGTTTTAATTAAAAATGCCCTTAAAAATAAAAATGAAAAATCATTTGTTACATTCTCGTCATTTATGATTGAGAAAGTATCAGAAAAAAAATTCAAATTTTTCTGTTAGAAACGGGAATTTTCTATAAGAATTATGATTTACAGTATGAGATTTGTGAAAAGAATTACAATTTGAAGTTGGAACAGTAAATTTTTCGAAACAATATTATGTTTAATTGTGAATTGGATCCGAAAATTGTAGAAAAAAATTATAATTTATATCAGGAAGAAGTAATTTTCGAAAATCAATTATAATTTTGACTGGAAGGGGGAAATTTTCAATAAAAATTATAATTATTATTTGGAACCGTACATTTTTCTGAAAATAATCAGTTTTAGTTGGAACAGAGAATTTTGGAATAAAACTTATAAGTGAGATCTGGAACTTGTAATTTTCCAGTAGAATTATAATTCTAACTTGGAGCAATGAATTTTCGAAAATAATTTTGGTTCGCAGTGTGAAATTTGTAAACAAAAATTACAATGTTAAGTTGGGAATGAAAAAAAAACAGATTTGGAAAAAGTAAATTTCCAAAAGAATTATAATTTTAACTCGAAAGAGGAGATTTTCAAGAAGAATCATAATTCTGATTTAGATCAGTAAATTTTCGTGAAAAATAATAATTGTTAATTGGAACAGTAAATTTTTTGAATTAAAATTATGTATAATTCTGAATTTGGATTGGTATTCCTAAAAAATTATCATTGAGATCTGGAACTCGGAATTTTCCAGTAGAATTATAATTTGAAATTGGAACAATGAATTTTCCAATTGAATTAAATTTTTTATTTGGAACTGGGAATTTTCTAAAAGAATTCTGATTTTTACAGTGAATTTTCCAAAAGAATTAAAAATTTTACTTAGAACAATGAATTTTCCATAAGAATTAAATCTTGTATTTGGAACTGGGAATTTTCTAAAAGAACTCTAATTTTTAACAGTTAATTTTCCAAAATAATTAAAATTTGAGTTGGAAACGGGAATTTTCAAAAAGAATTCTGGTTCGCTCTCAAGCTTGAGCACCTTTTAAGCCTTTTAAAATGAAAGGTCCAAACATCGACAACTGTCAATCAGTTATTTTGAAATCTCTTTTGTTAAAGCTCCTTGGGCTTTAACGAAAACTTTCTCATCACGTGAAACGGTGAATTTTCCAAAAAAATTAAAATTTGTGTTGGAAATGGGAATTTTCTAAAAGAATTCTGATTTTTAACAGTGAATTTTCTAAAAGAATTAAAAAAGTAAATTTCCAAAAGAATTATAATTTTGACTTGATATTTATAGTTCTTAATTTGGATGAGAAATTTTTCATAAAAAATTACCATTCAGATCTGGAACTTGACCTTTTCCAGTAGAATTATAATTCGAACTTTGAACAGTGAATTTTCCAAAATAATTAAAATTTGAGTTGGAAACGGGAATTTTCTAAAAGAATTCTAATTTGTAAGAGTCCATTTTTCCAAAAGAATAAAAATCTGAGTTGGAAACGGGAGTTTTCAAAAAGAATTCTGGTTCGCTCGCAAGCTTGAGCGCCTTCTAAACCTTTTAAAATGAAAGGTCCAAGCATCGACAACTGTCAATCAGTTATTGTGAATTCTCTTTTGTTAAAGCTCCTTGGGCATTAACGAAAACATTCTCATCACGAATCTCGTGCTTCGCACTCGTTTTCGTCGAAAATGCGAACTTTCCTACATTATGTTCAACTATATCAGTACAAATCTCCTTTACAATGGTTAATTTAATATTTGTATCTCACTTTGCATTAAGCTATCCTGAAAAAAGCCACCCTGAGTGAATTTCAAAACAAATAGTTAAAGTTTCAAGAAAATCACGAATTTTCAACGAAACAAAATGACCTAAGCAAACAAAAAAATGGTTCATTTTTAAAGGTCTCGCGAACGGAACTCAAGGAGTTCAAGGCCCACCGGGTGGAAACGGTGCCGGAACATCGTCGATGCAGCAGCAGCAGCAACAGCAATTGATGCAACACCAGCAACAATTGCAGCAGCAACAGTTAATTCAGCAGCACCAGTTGCAGCAGCAGCAACTCCATCAGCAACAGGTATTTAAGTAATACCGTTACACACAGTATTGAGGCACGAAATTAGTCGCAAAGATTATTATCATGATGATGATGATGATGATGAAGATAAAGACAAATACTTGATCAGCGGCATGTTGCGAGGTGCAGGTTCAGTTACGAGTTGAGATTTCTAAACAAAAAATCCCCCAAGCCCCTCCCCTCATCCCCCAAAAAATTGCAAAAAAAAAAGCAACGAGTGGATCGAATAAATCTCCCTCCTCCCTCTATTCACTTTATTATTCTTGTTATTATATTAATTATAAAGCAGAATCGTAAAGAACTTGAAATTGCCCAAATGGACTAGTTGAAGAGCTTATTTCTGATTAATTTTCGACAATCTCGAATACCTGGTCAATGGCTGGGAATTTATTTGTGTCCTTGACGTTTTTTTCGATCTCGGTAACTCAAAAGTTACGTGAAAGAGTTTAAGGTTTAAATTTCTAGTGAAATTTTCCGGTTGAAGGGACTTTTTCTGCATTAGGAAGGAGTCATACACAAGTTATGTGAGGTCTTTTAAATTAAATTCATGTGCGTAGTGTATTAAATTCAATTTTAAACGACTTAATTTCCTAAAATTTATTATAAAAATATTGCAATATCAAAAAAAACGGTGAATTTTTAACCAAGCAGTCCAATTTTCAAAAAAGGTAGTTACATTTTCGACTTTAAGAGAATTAGCGCAACAAAACACATGAATTTTCAAGTAAAAGATAATTTTTTTTAGCGAAAATTGAATAGTTTATTTTTTTGTTGAAAAATAATTAACGAGAGCGGGCTTAATTTTTATTTTTAATTTCAATTCACACTTGAATAACGACGAATATTCTTTCTCAAAAGTAGTTTTATATTAGTGTATTTAACTTTTTTTTAAACGTTCTTTTTGGTTTAAAATTAATATTTTTAACTGAAAATATAATTATTCTATTTTTGGTTGAACATTGACCGACCTTAGTTCAAAATTCAAATATCAGGCTGATGAAAATTCAATGTTTTTTTTTTTAAATCCGATCTTTTTAGTAGAAAATTAATCTTCTTAGTTGAAAATTGATCTTTTTGCTTAAAAATACAACACTTTATTTTAAACTTTTTTCTCTCTCAACTGGAAAATCGTTTTTAATTAAAAATTGAACTCTTCTTAAAATATCGTATTTTTTTGGTTGAATTTAGTTGTTTCTTATTACAAATTTTAATATTTTTTGGTTGAAATATCAATTGCTACATTTTTCCATCAGGATTTATTTTTTTTGGAATGAAAATTTAATTACTTGGTTTAAAGTAAAACTCATTTTTTAAAATGAATTTTCTGAAGTTGAAGATTCATAATTTTGATCGAAAATTCATAAAATAAATAAATAACTTTTTTTAACTGGAAATGTTTTTTAGTTGAATATTCCATCAATTTAGTAAGAAATTCATCTCTTTCGTTAAATATTTGTATTTTAATAAATGATTTAACTATGCATTTCTTGTTGAAAATTTATCTTTTTTAATCGAAAATTCATCTTTTTGGTGGAAATTAATAATTTGAAGACCATTTTAATTTAAAATTGACCATTTTATTTGAAAATTAATTTCTTTGTTTGAACATTATTTTTTTTTTAATTAAAAGTTTAACCATTCATTTTTTTGTTGACATTTTTTTAAAGTTAAAAATTCGTATTTTTGGTGAAAATTAATCTTCTTGATTCACAATAAGATTTTTAGTCGAAAATTTAATTATTCGAGTTAAAAATTCATCATTTTGCTGGGAAATTTGGAGTATTTCAATTAAATATTCCTTATTTTAAAATAGTTAAATTTTTCGCTAAAACGATAAATATTAATGGTTTTTTGGAAAAATTTCATCTTTTTTAGTTTCAAAAATAAAATCTTTCTCCTTAAAATATAAATTTTCACATTTTTTATTTAAAATTTAAATATTTTCTGGTTGAAAGTTAAACTAATTTCTTAAAAATTAACTTTATTTTTGTTAAAGTATCACAATTTTAGTTAAAAATTGATTTTTTAAATTGAAAATAAAAATAAATTGTTTTTTTTTGTGGAAACTTGATTTTTTCAGTTGAAAATTCAATTATTTGTTGGAAAATTCGTATATGGGTTGAATGAAAGATCACCTATTTGATTGAAAATGAACTTTTTTTGTTGAAAATTCATTTTTTCGGATTGAAAATTCCCTTTTTTTTAAGAAAACATTTTCTTTTTGGTTTGAAAATTCAATATATGGGATAATTTTTTTCCTTGTTGGCTGTATAATCTTTCTTGATTGAAAATTAAATTTTTTTCTTAAAAATTCGTGTTTTTGGTTTAAAATTAATTTCCTGGTAGGAACTTCAGCTTTTGTAATTGATAATACAACTTTTTGTTTGAAACATAATTAATTGAAAAATAAAAATATTTTTTGGTTAAATAGTTATTTTTTGTTGTTGAAAAGTCTGGCTTTTTTTTGAAGCATTACTGGATTTAACTTCTTGTTTCATTTTTTTTAAATTGTACATTTGTCCTTTTTGGGTAAAAAATATACTTTTTTCGTTGAAAATTGACTCTTTTTTCATGGAAAATTCCATTCTTATTGAAAATTCGTTATTTTTGTTTGAATTCAATTGTTTTCTATTTAAAATGTAAACTTTTTTTGGTTGAAATAACAATTAGTTGATTTTTCGTTAATAATTCATATTTTTCAAATGAAAAATTGTGATTTCCAGTTAAAACTTGAATTATTTTGCAGAAAAATAGGTTTTTTTTGTAGACAATTAATTTTCTTAAATGAAAATTAATCTATTTCAGTTAAATATTCCGTTATTTTTGTTTAAAATTCATCTTTTTAGTTAAAAATTAATTTTTTAGTTGAAAATTTGTCTTTTTCAGTTGAATATTGAACTATTTGCTACATTATTCGTCTTTTTTGTAAAAAAACATTAATCTCCTTAGTTGAAAATTCAAATATTCCAGTTACAGCTTTATAATTTTAGTTGAAAATGAACTTTTTTGTTGAAAATTCATTTTTTTAAATTGAAAATTCCCTTTTTTTTTAAAGAAAAAATTTTCTTTTTGGTTTGAAAATTCAATATATTGGATGATTTTTTTCCTTATTGTTTGTATACTTAATCTTTCTTGATTGAAAATTAAATTTTTTTCTAGAAATTCGTGTTTTTGGTTTAAAATTAATTTCCTGGTAGGAACTTCATCTTTTATAATTAATAATTCATCTTCTTGTTTGAAAAATAATTAATTGAAAATATTGATTGAAAGTTGAATAAATTTCTTAAAAATTAATTTTCTTTTTAATGAATTATTGAAAATAAAAATATTTTTTAGTTAAAAAGTTCTTTTTTGTTGTTGAAAAGTCATCCTTTTTGGCTTTTTTCGGAAGCATTACTGAATTTAACTTCTTGTTTAATTTTTTTTTAAATTGTAAATTTGTCCTTTTTGGGTAAAAATATAAAATGACCTTTTTTCGTGGAAAATTCCATTCTTATTGAAAATTCGTTATTTTTGTTTGAATTCAATTGTCTTTTATATAAAATTTAAACTTTTTTTGTTTGAAATAACAATTAGTTGATTTTTCGTTAAGAATTCATATTTTTTAAATGAAAAATTGTGTTTTTCAGTTAAAACTTGAATTTTTTTGCAGAAAAATAGGTTTTTTTTTGTAAACAAAAAATTTTCTTAAATGAAAATTAATCTATTTCAGTTGCATATTCCGTTATTTTAGTTTAAAATTCATATTTTTAGTTAAAAATTAATTTTTTTAGTTGAAAAATTGGTCTCTTTTGTTAAAAAATTGATCTTCTTGGTTGAAAATTTGAAGGCTTTATTTAGAAATATATCATTGTAGGTGAAAATTCATTTTTTTTTGTTTCTGTTGGTTGACAATTTAATTATTTCATTTTTGGTTAAAAATTGATCTTTTTCGGTTGAATATTGAACTGTTTGTTACAATATTCGTCTTTTTTGTAAAAAAAAAAATAATCTTCTTAGTTGAAAATTCATCTTTTGAGCTAGAAATAAAAATTCGTAACTTAAAATTTAACTAATCCAATTGAAAATTAATTTTTTAAACTAACAATTTATCTCGTCAATTTTTGAATGAAAATTCAACTGTTAACGTTTCATAATTTGAATTGAAAATTCATCACTGTGGTCGAAAATTAAACTATTGTGTAGAAAACCAATTGTGTTTATTGGTTGAAAATTTAATTATTCCATTTTTGATTGAAATTTTATATTTATTAGTTGAAAATTGAACTATATGGTAGAAAATTCGCCTTTTTTTTTAAGAATTTGAAGCGTTTTGAATTGAATTCAATGTAGTAGCCAAATTAATTTTAATTAGAAGAATATATTTCTCTATTTTCATGAAAAATCTTCACACTATATTTAGATATTTTCAAGGACTGGAAAAAAAAACTATTTAAAAAAATTCTTGTCAGGGATTTTTTTCCCCGAGATTTGTGGATGACTTCTAAGCGGAAACGAGCGGAATTTTTTTTTCCTGAGCTTTTAGAGGCCACACTGTCTAGAAAAAGTGTTTTTTTTTGTTTTTTTTTCTAGAACATATTTTCCCGAAAGGTTGTTAAAAAATTCTAATTGTTTTTGTTTTAGAAATAAGCTCTTCGAGTCGTTAGTGAGAGCTATAATAGATGTTAAATGATCAGCAAAGAGATTCAAGTGCACATCATCACACCATGCAGTTTTCTTGTATTTTACATTATCATGTAACCCTGTTTTGTATCTCGATTTGCAACGGAGTATTCTTATATTTGCTACGTTCGCAAGCATCATTTGTTCTAGGGATGTTCGATTCTTCGAGAGAAAAAAAAACGAGAAAAAAGGATCGATTCGAAAAATCGATTTCTTGAACCGGCATCGAACATCCCTAATTTGTACTCGAGTGCATGTGAGAATCCATCCGAGAGTGAGTGCATATCGCTGTGAGATTTAGAATTCTTAAATCCCCAAGAATTTATGTTGAGCAAATATGTTCTCGAGAATATGTTCAGCATTTAAACTCGAGCTTGAACAGAACATTTATAGAGCATTTCAGAGATATTGAAGCATTTATTGTTTAAACAAATATATATAAACAAAATTCTAGAGTGAAATAAACATATATTTTTTTTTAAATGCAGAGTTGCTACTGATCAGCTAATTCCAGAAAGTAAAGTTCAAGTTAATTCTCCTTTGGTTGAGAATTCATCCATTTTTTATGGAAAATTTTGCCTTTTTTTTAATAGAAATTTAATTAAAAATTAAAATTAAACATTTTTTGGTAGAATATTACTATCATTAGTTGAAACTTCATCTTTTGGGTTAAGAATTAATTTCTGTGGTTGAAAATTCATTTTAACTGTTCCATTTTTTTGTGGAAAATTTGCACTTTTTGATAGAAAATGTAATCTTTTTCGTTAAAAAATGTTCTGTTTTGCATTTTATTTTTTCTAAAAGAAAATTCATATTTTTGGTCGAATTTAGTTGTTTTTGATTAAAATTGTTCAATATTTTTTGGTTGAAATATCAATTGCTACATCAGGATTTATTTGTTTTGGAATGAAAATTTAATTACTTGGTTTAAAGTAAAACTCATTTTTTTAAATGAATTTTCTGAAGTTGAAGATTCATAATTTTTATCGAAAATTCATCAAATAAATAAATAACTTTTTTTAAACTGGAAATGTAACTGTTCTAGTTGAATATTCCGTCCATTTAGTAAAAAATTCATCTCATTCGTTAAATATTAGTATTTTAAATAATGATTTAACTATGCAATTTTTGTTTAAAAATGATCTTTTTTAATCGAAAGTTCATATTTTTGGTAGAAATTAATAATTTGAAGATCATTTTAATTTAAAATTGAACATTTTTCAAAATTCACTTTAAGTGTTCCATTTTTGTGTGGAAAATTTGCACTTTTTGATAGAAAATGTAATCTTTTCCGTTAAAAAATGTTCTGTGTAGCATTTTATTTTTTCTAAAAAAAATCATATTTTTGGTTGAAAAATAATATTTTGAGTTAAAAATTAATTAATTTGGCTGAAAACTCAGTTTTTTAATTTACTTTTCCAACTGCGAATTAAATAATTCTAGTTTTAGTGTGTAAATGTCTCTTTTTTGCGTTAAAAATTAAACTATTTGCGGTTAAAAGTTAAACTCTTTTGTAAAAAAAAATAAATTTTTGTGTTCAAAGATTTATAATTTTAATAGAAAATTCATCTATTTGGAAACTGTTACTAATTTGTTGCATATCATTTTTTAAACTAAAAACATAACTATTTCAGTAGAAAATTGAACTATTTTACTCAAAATCCTGTTTTTTTATTATTAGGAATTCGATTTTTAACGGATAATTCAACTATTCTAGTTTTGGTTAAAAATTGATCTTTTTGGGATTAAAATTCAATTATTTCGTTGCATAGTCACGTATTTTCTTCAAAATTTCATTTTTTGTGGAAATTTTACCTGCTTTGATAGAAATTTTACAGATTCATTAAAACTTTAAAACTTAACACTTTTCAGATTGAAAAAAAATATTTAATTAAAAATTCATTTTTGTTTTTATAGAAAATTTATCGATTGGGTTGAAAACTCCTATATTTGGTCAAAAATTCATATTTTTTATTGAAAAATCACCAGTGTGATTAGAAATTAATTTCTTTGTTCTCAAATTCGTTTCTTTTATGAGAAAATTAATTTTTTTTTAATCTGAAGAAGTAAATATTCCATTTTTGCTTGAAAATTTATATACTTTATTGAAACTGATTCCTTTTTGGTAGAAATTCATCTTTTGGGTTTAAAATTGAATTATTTTGTTTCTAATTTTTGATTTAAATTGATCTTTTACAGATGAAAATTTCTGTACTTTGTTGAAAATGAGTCTTTTTTGGGTAGAAAATTAATATTTTTTGTGGAAAATTTGCAATTTTTTGATAGAAAAAAATCTTCTGTTTTGCAGAAAATCTAACTATTTTATTTTTTCTCAAAAAATGCATATTTTTTGTTGAAAAAGTATATTTTGAGTTAAAAATTAATTAATTTGGCTGAAAACTCGGTTTTTTAATTTACTTTTCTAACTGCCAATTAAATAATTCAAGTTTTAGTTTGTAAATGTCTCTTTTTTTCGTTCAAAATTCAACTATTTGCGGTTAAAAGTTAAACTCTTTTGTGAATAAATAAATTTTGTTGTTAAAAAATTTATCATTTTAATGGAAAATTCATCTCTTTTGAAAACTGTTAGTAGTTTGTTGCAAATCATTTTTTAAACTAAAAACACAACTATTACAGTAGAAAATTGAACTATTTTACTCAAAATACTTTTTTTTTATTATTAGGAATGAGATTTTTAACGGATAATTCAACTATTCTATTTTTTGTTAAAAATTTATTTTTTGTTTGGTAGAATTCACTTTTTTGATTGAAAAAAAAGTTTAATTAAAAATTCATTTTTCTTTTTATAGAATATTCATCGTTTGGGTTGAAAACTCCTAAATTTGGTCAAAAATTCATATTTTTGGTTGAAAAATCACCACTGTGATTAGAAATTAATTTCTTTGGTCTCAAATTAGTTTCTTTTATGAGAAAATTATTTTTTTTTTTGAACTGAGGAAGTAACTATTCTATTTTTGCTTGAAAATTTATATACTTTATTGAAACTGAATCTTTTTTGGCAAAAATTCATCTTTTT
>JAWWLR010000092.1:9029011-9040129 GCA_035041075.1 Acraspis erinacei | reverse complement strand
AAATATGAATTTTCAATCAGATGTTAATTTTTAATCCAAAACTTGAATTTTTGAATAAAATAATAGAATTTTGACCTAAAAAACACTTTTTTTACAAACCAAAAACAATATTTCAATTTTCGACCCAAATAATATAAGTTTCAAGCCAAAAATGCGAATAAGATAAATTTTTAAAAATAAAATACGAATATTCAACAAAATACGTGTTTTTTTATAACCAAACAGTTGAACTTTCAATAAAAAACAATCATAAATAGAATAATTGAATTTTCAGTTAGAGAAATAATTTTTCATTCAAAAAAATAACGAATTTTCAATAAAATAGTTAAATTTTCAATCAAACAAATTTATTTTTATAAAATAAGAGGAAGTTTTAATTAATGAGACAATTTTTTCCACAAAAAGACGTTTTTTTTTTAACAAAATAGTAGAATCTAGCTAAAACGGATACCTTTTTAAACAGAATATTTAATTTTTCAGTACAAAAATTAATTTTCATCCAACGACAATAAATTTTTAAAGACATATTGAAATTTTCAAAAAGAGAGATGAATGTTACACTAAAGTAATGAATCTTCGAATGAAATATTAAAATTCTCAGTTAAATGACTTAAAAAAAACACTATAAAAAAAGCGACTAAAAATGATAAAATTTCCGCCCAAAAAAAAACTTCAAATTTCCGTTTAAAAAATGAATTTTCACTAAAAGAGTTCAATCTTAACCAAAGAAATGATTTCTTCAAGAAGTAGTTCAACTCTCAACCAAGTAGTTGAACTTTCACCCTGAAAATATGAATTTTCAATCAAATATTTGAGTTTTTGAATAAAATAATATAATTTTGAACTCAAAAGCAGTTTGTTTTATCAAAAAAAAAATTAATTTTCAACCAAATGTTAATTTTACAATCGATACTTCAATTTTCAACCCAAAAAAAGAGGACTTTTTAACAAAATACTTGTATTTTCAACAAAACAGTTGAATTTTCAACTAGAAAGATCGATTTTCAACCAAAAATAGAAATAATAAAATACAATTTACAGTTTAAAAAATGAATTTTCAATGAAAGAGTTGAATCTGAACCAAAGAAATTATTTTTTGAAGAAGTAGTTCAACTTTCAACCAAGTAGTTGAGTTTTCACCCAGAAAATATAAATTTTCAATCAAATAGTTGAGTTTTTGAATAAAATAATAGAATTTTGAATCCAAAATCAATTTTTTTTAACAAAAGAATTTATTTTTCAACCAAATGTTAATTTTACAATCGATACTTCAATTTTCAACCCCAAAAGAGGACTTTTTAACCAAATACTGGTATTTTCAGCAAAACAGTTGAATTTTAAACTAGATCCGATAGATTTTCAAACAAAATTAAAAATAATAAAATAAAATTTTCATTTAAAAAAATGAATTTTCAACAAAATAGTTCTATCTTAACCAATAAAATGAATTTTTCAAGAAGTAATTCAACCTTCAACCTAGTAGTTGAATTTTCACCCAGAAAATATGAATTTTCAATCAAATGTTAATTTTCAATCAAATAGTTTAGCTTTTGAATAAAATAATATAATTTTGAATCCAAAAGCTCTTTGTTTTAACAAAAAAATTTCATTTTCAACCAAATGTTAATTTTACAATCGATACTTCAATTTTCAATCCAAAAGAGGACTTTTTAACCAAATACTTGTATTTTCAACAAAACAGTTGAAGTTTCAACTAGAAAGATCGATTTTCAACAAAAAACGGTCAATTTTCAAACAAAAATGGTACAGTTTAAATTTGCAATCAAACAGTTAAATGTTTAGCAAAATAATAGAATTTTGAACCCAAAAACACTTTTTTTGTTAAAAAAACAGATGAATTTTTAACCAAATATTAATTTTGCAATCAATACTTGAATTTTCAACAAAAAAAGACGATTTTTTAACCAAATAAAAATAAAGCTAACAATTTTAATTTCAGTTTAAAAAATAAATTTTCACTAAAAGAGTTCAATCTTAACCAAAGAAATGATTTTTTCAAGAAGTAGTTCAACTCTCAACCACGTAGTTGAATTTTCACCCAGAAAATATGAATTTTCAATCATATAGTTATGTTTTTGAATAAAATAATAGAATTTTGAACCCAAAAACACTTATTTCCACAAAAAAGTTGAATAATATTCAACCAAATGTTAATTTTACACTCGATGCTTGCATTTTAAATCCAAAAAAAGGGAATTTGGAACAAAATACCTGTATTTTTAACCAAACAGTTGAATTTTCAACAAAAAACGGTCAATTTTCAACCAAAAATGGTACAGTTCAAATTTGCAATCAAACAGTTAAATTTTTTAGCAAAATAATAGAATTTTGAACCCAAAAACACTTTTTTTGTTAACAAAACAGATGAATTTTTTACCAAATATTAATTTTGCAATCAATAATTGAATTTTCAAAAAAAGGAGATTTTTTAACCAAATAAAAATAAAATTAAAAATTTTAATTTCAGTTTAAAAAATTAATTTTCATAAAAGAGTTCAATCTTAACTAAAGAAATGATTTTTTCAAGAAATAGTTCAAATTTCAACCAAGTAGTTGAATTTTCAGTCATATGTTAATTTTTAATCAAAAAGTTGAATTTTTGAATAAAATAATAGAATTTTGAACTAAAAAACATTTTCTTTTACAAACCAACAAGAATATTTTAATTTTCGACCAAAATAATATAAGTTCCAACCCAAAAATGCGAATAAGATAAATTTTTAATAAAGAAAATTATTAAAAATAAAATACGAATGTTCAACAAAATACGTGTTTTTTTATAACCAAACAGTTGAATTTTCAACCAAAAATAGAATATTTGAATTTTCAGCTAGAGAAATAATTTTTCATTCAAAAAAATAACGAATTTTCAACAAAATAGTAATTAATAAGACTACTTTTTTCCACAAAAAGACTTGTTTTCAACAAAATAGTAGAATCTTTAGCTAAAGCAGATACCTCTTAAAATAGAATAGTTAAATTTTAAGTAAAAAAATTAATTTTCATCCAACGAAAATAAATTTTTAAAGACATAGTGAAGTTTTCAAAGAATCAGATGAAAAAACCAAAAAATAAAAAAATAAATTAAAATTTCAGTTAAAAAAATGAATTTTCAATAAAAGAGTTCAATCTTAACAAAAGAAATCGCACTGAAAATATGAATTTTCAATCAGATGTTAATTTTCAATCAAATACTTGAATTTTTGAATAAAATAATAGAATTTTGAATCCAAAAAGAACTTTTTTTGGTACAAAAACGTTGAATTGTAAATCAAGTTTCTAGAAAACATGATAAATTAAACAATTAAAAGTATTTAAAGTACATATTAAAACGAAAGAAGAAACATAAATACCTTGGTGAAAATTCATGTGCGTAACACAAGGCATCGGCAAGAATGAGACGTCCCTCGGCATCGGTGTTATCAACAATTATTGTTTTGCCATTCATAGCGGTCACCAAATCTCCAGGCTTAGTGGCATGACCGGAAGGCAGATTTTCCGTCAGAGGTATCAAACCGACAATATTTTTTTTCAGTTTCAGTTCGGCGGCAGCTTTGATTGCCGCGACAACGCAGGCTGCACCTCCCATGTCAGCTCTCATCTCCGACATCAATGCACCTGGCTGAAAACAGCAATTTTTCTTTTTCAAAAAACAGGGCCTCTAATCAAAAACCTGGGGACAAAAAATGCCCTGACTATTCCACGTTTTTCCCCGGTATCATTTTTCATAGCACTGAGCCATTAAAGTATTTCGCATTTAAAGAAAAAAAATAATAATCGACTCGGTGCATCTATTCAGTTTCATCAGTTTATTATAAATAATGGCTTTAATTTTCAACACCAAATTCATTTTTACTAAAAAAGATGAATTGTCTGGGTCAAAACTTAAATAATTAAATTTTAAATTCAGAAAGTTTATTTACATCCAAACAGAAGAATTCTTAACTAAAACTATAGAATATTCAATTGGAATAAGTTAAATTTTCAGTTTAAAAAATTACTTTTTACAAAAACAACTAACTTTCAACAACAACAAAAACTAACTTACCAAAAAATAGTTACATTTTCAAAGAAAGTGATGAATTTTCAACTAAAACTGTAAACCTTAAACTAAAATAATTGATTTTTTTTACCAAAAAGATAAATTTTCAATCAATAATAATAATCAATAAATAAATAATCAATAATAATAATAATAATTGGTTCAACCCAAAAAGATGATTTTTAAATTATAAATTGAATAATTAAATTTCTAGCGACAAAAAATCAATGTTCTACAAAGAGATGAATTAACTAAAACTATGAAATATTAAACTGGAATAATAGTTAGATTTTCAGTTTAAAAAACAAAATAATTTTCAAAAAAAAAGAAAGAAACTCTCGACAACGTTTCATCCAAAGAAAAAAAGAAATTTTCAATCAAATAGCTAATTTTTCAACAAAAGAAATGAATTTTTAATTAAAATCATGAATCTTCAACCAAAAAAATTCGTTTTCAACAAAAGAATTTTACTTTTAACCAAGTAATTTTATTTTCAACCTAAAAGATGAATTTTCAACTAAAATGAGAAATATTTAACTAAAATAATTGAATTTTTAAGCGAAACGAAGAATTTCTGAACAAGAAGATTTACTTTAAAAGAAAAATATAATTTTCTCGAACAAAAAAATCGATTTTTTACCAAATTTTCATCAAAATTATTGAATTTTGAACAAGAAAAGATCATTTTTCTGGTAAAAATGAATTTTCAACAAAAATTTTTTTTACTAAGAAAGATAAATGGTAAATCAAAACTTAAATAACAAAATTTAAAATTTTTTTCAATCAATAATAATAATAATAATAATAATAATAATAAGTAAAACAAATAAAAAACAAAAATTGTAAAACAAATTTTTAGTTTCAAATTGGTTCAATCCAAAAAGATGATTTTTAAATTCGAAATTGAATAATTAAATTTCTAGTCAAAAAATCAATGTTCTACAAAGAGATGAATTTTATTAAAAAAATAAGTTTTCAATCAAATAGCTCATTTTTCAACCAAAGAAATTAATTTTTAATTAAAATCATGAATCTTCAACCAAAAAAATTCATTTTCAACAAAAGAATTTTACTTTTAAATAAGTAACTTTATTTTCAACCTAAAAGATGAATTTTCAACTAAAATGAGAAATATTTACCTGCAATAATTGAATTTTTAAGCGAAACGAAGAATTTCTGGACAAGAAGATTTACTTTAAAAGAAAAATATAATTTTCTTGAACAAAAAAATCGATTTTTTATCAAATTTTCATCCAAATTATTGAATTTTGAACAAGAAAAGATCATTTTTCTAGCAAAAATGAATTTTCAACAACAAGTTTTTTAATAAGAAAGATAAATTGTAAATCAAAACTTAAATAACAAAAATTTAAATTCCAAAAATTAATTTTCAACCAAACAAACGAATTTTTAATTAAAATGATAGAATATTCGATTGGAATCAGTCAAATTTTCAGTTAAAAAAATACTTACCACCAAAACAAGCAACTTTCAATAAATAAAAATTAACTTTAAGAAAAAAAGAGTAACATTTTCAAACAAAGTCATGAATTTTCAGACAAGATTGTAAATCTTTAACTGAAATAGTTGAATTTTAAACCAGAAAGAGGAATTTTTAACTAAAATTATGAATTTTTAACTAGAATAATTGAATTTGTTTTTACCAAAAGACCGAATTTTCAATCAAGAAGATTAATTTCTACCAAAAAATATGCATTTTTAACCCAAAAATATTATTTTTCAACCAGAAATTGCATAATTAAATTTCTAGTCAAAAAATAAATGTTCAACAAAGAGATGAATTTTTATCTAAAATTATGAAATATTAAACTGGAATAATATTTACATTTTCAGTATAAAAAACAAAATAATTTTCAACCAAAAAAACAAACAAATTTTCAACAAAATATTTAAATCCTCATCAAAAAATCCTTTTCATCCAAAGAAAAAACAAGTTTTCAATCAAATAGCTAATTTTCCAACAAATAAAAATATATTTTTCTGAAAAATATTCGATTTTCAACAAATATGTGCATTTTCAAAGCAATAGTTGGATTTTAAATTAAAAATTATAAATTTTCATCAAAATTATTGAATTTTGAACAAGAAAAGATCAACTTTAAACCAAAAATGGACATTCAGATTTTGAGTTAGAGGAATTAATTTTCAAACAAACTGACGAATTTTCAACTAAAATGATGAATCTTTAATTGGGATACTTGAATTTTTACCAAAAGAAAGATAAATTGTAAATCGAAACTTAAATAACAAAATTTTGAATTCAAAAAATTAATTTTCAACCAAACAGACAAATTTTCAACTAAAACTATAGAATATTCAATTGGAATCAGTTAAATTTTCAGTTAAAAAATTACTTACCACCAAAACAAACAACTTTCAATAAATAAAAACTAACTTTAAAAAAAATAGTTGCATTTTCAAACAAAGTGATTAATTTTTTACCAAAAAATTGAATTTTCAATCAAGAAGATTAACTTCTACCAAAAATATGCATTTTCATCTAAAACTGTGGAATATTCAACTGGAATAAAAGTTACATTTTCAGTTTAAAAAACAAAATAATTTTCTAACAAAAAAGCAAACAAATTTTTTTAAATAGTTAAATTCTCGATAAAAAAATTCCTTTTCGTCCAAATAAAAAACAAATTTTCAATCAAATAGCTGATATTTCAACCAAAGAAATAAAATAAAATTCAACTAGAACGATCAAAATTTAACTTTAATACTTGAATTTTTAAGTGAAAAGATGAATCTTCAATGAAGAATATTAACTTCTACCAAAGAATATGAATTTTCAAAAAAAAAAAAAAAAAAAAAAAAAAACATTTTTCAACCAAAAATTGAATACATTTGTAGTCAAAAAATGAATATTCAACAAAGAAATGAATTTTTATAAAAAATTGTGAAATATTGAACTGGAATAATAGGTACATTTTCAGTTTAAAATGCAAAATAATTTTCAACCAAAAAAGAAACATATTTTCAACACAATATTTAAATTCTTCCGGTTCAATAAATAATTATAAGTGATAAGTAATGATAAGTAATTTTTTAATTGATCAAGTTTCTAGGGATACTAATAAAATAATTATTCATTTCTTGCATTTGTCCCAGAAGTCCAAGAATTTGAATAATAATTTAAATAAATTTTTATTTTGTTTGTCCGTGTTTCAAATTCAGTTAGAAAAGTTTATTATGAACCGAGACAAAACAAAAATTTGCAACCAAATAGTTCAATTTTCAACTAATATGACAAATCTTCAACAGAAACAGTTCAATTTTAAACAAAATACTTTAATTTTCAACTAAAGAAGATACTTTTTTAATGAAACATTGAATAGTTAAATTCAAGACAAAAAAAATCATTTTCAACCCAAGAAAAAGAATAACAAAATTATTTTTCAACTCCCAAAAAAAAAAGAATTTAAAAAAGGAGATACATTTTCAGCAAAAGAAAACAATTTTGAATTAAAATGATGAATCTCAGCCCAAAAAAAATAATTTTTAACAAAAGATTCTATCTATTAACCAAGTAGTTCAACTTTCAACCAAAGAGTCCCATTTTTAACAAAAAAAATTAATAGTTGATATTTCAAGCAAAAAATATCTTAATTTTAAATTTAAAAAAAGCAGAATTCATCAAAAAAATACGAATTTTTAACTAAACAAGATTTTACAATCACTAGACATTATTTTTAACCAAACCGTTGAATTTTTAGAAAAAAAATCAATTTCCAACCTAGACAATTCATTTAGCACAAAAAAGATGAATTTTCAACCAAAAATTTATATTTTCATTTAAAAAGATCAATTTTCAACCAAAACTTGAATAGCTAAATTTTCAGTTAAAGAAATTATTTATCAACCAAGATAAAAAAAATTCAACCAAATACATAAATTCAGTTAAAAAAATTAATTTTCAATAACAAAAAATGAATTTTCAACCAAAGAGATGAATTTTCAATTCAAATGATGAAACTTTAATAAAAAAAACCTAATTTTTAACAAATTAGTTCAACAATCAAAACAAGCAGTTCAAATTTTCATTTAAAAAATTAATTCTCAACAAAAAAAAGGTAATAGATGATATTTCAACCAAAAAAGATCCTAATTTAAAAAAAAAAACAATATTTTTCAGTCAACAGAGAGAAAAAAATAGTCAAATCCTTCACCACAAAAGATTAATTTTTAAACAAACCATTCCGTTTTTAACTAAAACAGATGAAATTTCTACTAAAAAAAATAATTTTCAAACTAAAGACTAATTTTCAACAAAAAAGATTAATTTTCCACAAAGAAAGATTTTTCCGGCAAGAAAGATAAAAAATGTGAACTAAATTTTGGAATTTTCAAGCTAAAAAGATGAATTTTCTACAAAACAGTTAAATTTTCAACCCAACAAATTTGAGTTTTTAACAAAAAAGTTAATTTTCAATTAAATAAATGAATTATTAGCAAAATTGTTGAACTTTCACCCAAAACTATGAATTTTCGCCCCAAAAAAGGTGAGTTTTTTACAAAAAAGTGGAATCTGCAGTCAAAACAGATAATTTTTTAAGCAAACCGTTCCGTTTTTAACAATATCAACGAAATAAAAGAATTTTGAACCATGTAGTAAAATTGACAATTTCAGAAATTATTGTCTAACATAAAAAAAGATGAATGTTTAACTAAATAGTTGAATCCTTAATAAAAAGGCCAACTTTCCAAAAACGTTCCTCAGCCAAAAATAGTTGAGTTTTCAATCCAAAAATATGACTTTTAAACAAAAAATCTAATTTTTAAATAAATAATTTAATTTTTAACGAAATCATTGAATTTTCTATCAAAAGTATTTCGATTTTTAACCAAAAAAATACTAATTATCAATGAAACATGTAATAGGTGATGTTCTATCTAAAAAAAAGTTTAATTTGAAATAAAAAACACTTGAACTCAGCCACAAAGACGAATTATCAACAAAAAAAAAATAGTTGAATCCTCAACCAAAATATCAATTAATTATAAAAAAATGAGAATTTTCAACAAAATACATCGATTTTCAACCAAATAGTTGATTTCTCACCATAAAGATGATTTTTTTAAACGCAGAAAATTAATTTTTGACAAAAACAAAAAAAGTACTAATTTTTAACGAAATGCATTAATTATTATTCAGAAAAGATCGATTTTCAATTGTAAATTTCAACTTTCAACCAAAAATTAAATAGTTAAATTTGCAGTGACAATAATAATTCTCAACCGAAAAACAAAATTCAACAAAACATTTCAATTATCACCGAGATAAATCAATTTCTTGACCAATTAGTTGAATTTTCTGTTTAAAAAAATGTTTTCAACAACATAAAACGAATTTTCAGTTTTAAAAAAAGGAGAATTTTCCACAAATTACCAAAAAATTTCTGTTAAAACATTCATTCTACAAAAAAATGGCAACAAAATAGTTAAATTTTCCACCAAAGAAATTAATTTTCTACCATGAAGATTAATTTTCTGCCAAAAAGACGAATTTTTAACCAAATAATACCAATGGAATAAAATATGGGGGCCAAAAAAGAGTATTTTTTTGGCGCACAAACGGCAAAAATTCAGGATAAATTCAGAAAGTCAAAAAAATTCAAATCTAAATTAATAAGAATTCAAATGAATTTAAAAAAAAACAATTTAAAAATACGAGAAAAAAATCGCCTGTTAATCTTTGACAATTCCTTCAAGTTTTTAAAATCCTTTTAAATCCCATTAAATTAATGAAATCAATAAAAAAAATTCTTCTCAATCTTTTAAAAGAACCTAAATTATTTAAAATCCTTTAAACAGCTTTACAAATTTTTTAAATCTCTTTAAAATGCCACTGATTTAGCTGGAAAAGAGTAAATTTAGAAAAATTCAAGTGAATTGAAAAAAAATAAAAATAAAATGAATTCATAAAATTAAAAATAATTGCAAAGAATTTACGATAAATTAATAAGAATTCAGGATGAATTCCAAATCTCTTTAGAATTCCCTGAAATTATTCAAGTCCTCGGAAATCTGATAAAATAATGTGAAATCTTTAAACAAAAAAAGAATTCAACCGAAAAATAGAAACTTTCAAGAAAATAGTTAAATCCAGCAATATTAAACATTAATTAATTTAAAAAATTAATATTATACCTTGAGACTAATGCCACCAGAGTCAAAAGTGACTCCCTTGCCGACGAAAGCGATTGGAGGGTCGGAGCCACCCTCGTAGTGAATTTCGAGGAACTTTGGCTCCTCGTTGCTTCCGCGAGAAACGCTCAGGAACGATCCCATTCCCTTCTTCTCGGCCCAGGCTTTGTCTCGAACATCGACGCGAACGCCCAGGCTGCCAAGGACCTTTCTCACTTCCTCGGCGAAAATCGTCGGAGTCAGCATATTAGCCGGCGTGTCCGAGAGTTTCCTCGCCCAGTTTTGCGCCTCGGCTTTAATCTGTCCAACCTTCCATTCTTTTCTTTAGAAACAGAACAATACAAACAAATAACAACAAAAAAATTAAAAATGTAAAACAGAGTTCGACAAAAAAATTGAGAATAACTAAATGAGTTTTCAAAGAAATACTTAAATTTTTGACAAAAAATGTCAAGTTTTTACCAAAAAAAAATGTAATTGTTAAACTTTCGGGTCGAAAAAATTAATTTTCAACAAAAAAACAAAAAGATCTTCATCTGGAATAGCTGAATTATAAACCAAAAAGATGAATTTTTAAACAAGAAGATTTATTATCAAATTTAAAGATTAATTTTATTCCAAAAAAAATATAATTTTTCACTAAAATATATGAATTTTTAACGAATTATATGAATTTTTAATTAAAAGACAATTTTTCAACCAAATAGTATAATTTTGAACTAAGAAAATAATAATAATTTTTAACCAAACATAAGAGTTTTTAACAGAAACAATGAATCTTCAACTAAAATAGTGGAATTTTCAAACATAATTGAACGATCAAACGAACTTACCTGTAAGTGAAGTTCGATCGCAATTATATGAAGAAGCCTCTTTCGAAGAGA
>JAWWLR010000092.1:8998506-9008642 GCA_035041075.1 Acraspis erinacei | reverse complement strand
TAAATATTTTTGAACAAAAAATAAGTTTCTATGAAAAAATTTAATTTTCAATCCCAAAAGACGTTTTTTCAACCGAAAAGGATGAATTTTTCGCCAAAATAGTTGAATTCTCTAGCAAAAAATTGCTTTTTTTGTCCAAGAAAGATTAAATATTTAATAAAACATTTATTATTTTATTAAAAAACAACTTTTTTCATTTGAACATTAATACAGAAAATATTTCAGTTCATTTTTGAACAAAAACATAAATTTAAAAACCAAAATTAATTTTTTACGAAATAGTTAAATTAAAAAAAAACAGAATTAAAAAAAAAGTATGAAATTAAATAAAATAGTTTAATTTTCAATCAAAGAATTGTATTTTTATAAAAAAAAACAACCAATTTTTCTCAAAACAGATGAATTATTAATATTAAAAAACAAATTTTCAAAAAATATTGGAATTTTCATCAACAAAAAAGTTTCAGTTCTCTTTTCAACACTAAAATATTAAATTAAAAAAAAAAGTAAATTTCCTACAAAATAGTTAAATTTTCAACCAAAAAGTATGACTTCAACAAAATTGTTTCATTTTTAACCAAATATTTCAATTTTCCACCAAACAGTTGCATTTTTATTAAAAAAAGATGCAATTTCTTCTAAATCAGATTAATAAAAAAAAACCTTAAAAACAATAGTTAAATTTTCATCCTAAAAATATTAAAGTTCACTTTTCAATACCAAAATAGGAATTGTAAACAATACATTAATTTTCTTCTGAATAGTCGAATTATTAACCAAAAAGTATGACTTTTTATCAAGATTGTTTTTTTTCAACTAAAAAAAGATAAACCAAATAATAAAATCAGGGAGGCCACTATATTCCTGGTAAATATTCGTTTTTAAATTTTTACATAGGAAATTTTTCATGACAATTTTTATTTTTTATTAAAGTTTTAACAAAAGCTAATTTAGTTATTATTTTTTGAGGAACTTTTTCTCGAATTCGATATAATAAATTAATAATATTAAATTGAAAAAGATTTTTACCAATTATTCTAAATTTAATGTTATATTTATATTTAATTAAATGATTAATAATTATTAACATTAATTAAATATAAAATTAAATTTATTTAAAATTCAAAAAATAAAAATGTTTGTTATTAAAAATCTTCGACTGTAAACGCTTCTATTTTTTAATGGTTTAAGTCTTTAAAACTGAATTTTAAAATTCTTTGAATTCAAATTTACACTTAAGAATGGATAATTTTTAAAGTGAAAGATTTCCGAATTAAACATTCCAAACCGAATGACATCATAATTGAAAAAGAGCACACAATTTAACTATTTATTTTTTAAAAAAACCGGTTCAGCAGCCACCATGAATTTATTTCAATAATAAAAACTTGAATTTTACGGCGATCGGAAGTAAATTCCCAGTTCTTTAAATTAAATTCCCGGTCATTTCTTGGTCAATAAAATTCGCGGTTAAGTCACCACCTGTCAATTTTTCTTTGAATTAAAAAAATATATTCACAATTTCAGATAAATACAAAATCGAATGAAAAATCCCGATCACTACATCAAATTCCCGGTTTTTTTTGTCGGGAACAGCCTGAAAATTTAGGTGAAAACCAAAGTAAAATAAAGTAAATTTACATCCATATTTCCATTTATTGAATTCTGTGTGTGTGTGTAAATGTCTAAGAATGTAAAAATGGCCAAAATTGAGCAAGCAAGATCGACTTGAATGCAAATTAGCTAGAAAGTGAAAGACTTACAACTGGATCTGTTTGAGTAGCTTTCCATTACAAGTTTGATCGTATTTGATAGCTGCAGGTGTTAGGATTGGCTTTGCAGAATCGTCTTTATTTTCTACATCGTAGACTCCAAGCACTAGTCCTTTCTAATCAAAAGGAAAAAAAAAATCATTTTAAATTCTTAAGCGAGTGAAGAAAGAAAACCGCTTTTTTATATTAAAAATTACTTAAAAGTTTCTAAAACTCCTTTCTCTAAAAAATAAATGTGCCACGAAAATATCGAAAGCATTGTTGTCGCTTTTCCTCAATGCCGATTGGGTAAATTTATTCATATAAAGTTCATTATCACATTTTTTTAGTTTAAATCATTAATTCTCAGCCAAGAAAAAGAAAAAATTTTCAACCAGACTGATGAAAGTTTGATTAAAAAAAATGAATTCTCCACAAAAAGTGTAATAGTTGATATTTCCCCAAAAAAGACTTTAATTTTCAATAAAAAGAAACTGTTAAATTAAACCAACAAATACGAATTTTCAACGAAACAAGACTTTTTAAGGCGTACAGTTGAATTTTTGAAAAAGAAAGTTGAATTTAGAACAGAAGAATATGCATTTTCGATAAAAATAATTGAATTTTTTACTCAAAATGATGAATTTAGTTTAACAAATTAGTTTTCAATTTAAAAAGTAATTTTCAACCAAAGAGACTAATTTTCCACAAAAAATATTAATTTGTCAGACAAAAACCCAATATTTTAAAAACAAAATAGCGGAATTTTTAACTAGAAAATAATATAAATTTTAACAAAATTAAAATTTTTATTGAACAAAATTTAACAAAATAGTCCATTTTTCAACCAAACAAATAAATTTACTGACAAAAAAGATTAAATTTTTATAAAAACAAATTTCGACACAAAATGTGGTCAGATATTAATTTAAAAAATCAATTTACAATACAAAAAAATTTTTAACTAAACGAATTTTCAACCAAATATTTTAATTTTTGATGAAATTTTCAAATTTATAGTTGAAATTTCACCCAAACAGATGAATTTGAACCACAAAGGTTAATTTTCTACTAAAAAGACAGAATTTTAACAAAAAAAGGACGAATTTTTAACTATAAAAGATGCATTTTCAACAATAAATAGAATAGTTTAATTTTTAAATAGATAAATAAGTTTTTAAACAAAAAAATAAATTTATGTCGAAATAGTTAAATTTTCAACCATACTGATGAAACTTTGATAAAAAAATGAATTCTCCACAAAAATTGTAATAGTTGATATTTCCACCAAAAAATACTTTAATTTTCAATTTAAAAAACTGTTAAATTAAACCAACAAATACGAATTTTCAACAAAAAAGTTATATTTTTAACTAAACAAGACTTTTCCATCGATAAAGAAAAAAAAATTGGATTCAAAACGTTGACTTTTTAAGGCGTACAGTTGAATTTTTGAAAAAGAAAGTTGAATTTAGAACAGAAAAATATCCATTTTCTATAAAAATAATTGAATTTTTTACTAAAAATGATGAATTTAGTTTACATAAATTAGTTTTCAATTTAAAAAGTAATTTTCAACCAAAAAGACTAATTTTCCACAAAAAATAATCATTTTTAAACAAAATAGACGAATTTTTAACTAAAAATTAATATAAATTTTAACAAAATTTATATTTTTATTTAACAAATTTCACAAAATAGTCAAATTTTCAACCAAACAAATAAATTTGCTGCCAAAAAGATTCAATTTCCATAAAAACAAATTTCGAAAAAAAATTTAGTCAAATATTAATTTTCAATACAAAAATTTTTCTAACTAAACAAATTTTCAACCAAATATTTTAATTTTTGAGGCAATTTTTTAATTTATAGTTGAAATTTCATCCAAACAGATGAATTTACACACAAAAATGTTCAAAAAAATAAAATAAAATATTTTTAAAAAATCTGGACGAAAAATGGAAGTTACGTTTTTATTTGAAAAATTTAATTTTCAATTTTAAAAGTAATTTACTACCAAAGAAATGAAATTTCGGTCAAGAAGACTAATTTTCTACAAGAAAAATAATATTTAACAAAATAGATGAATTTTCAACCAAGAAGGTTAATTTTCTACTAAAAGGAAAACAAATTTAACAAAAAAGACGAATTTTTAACTATAAGAGAGACATTTTCAACAAAAAATAGAATAGTTTAATTTTTAAGTAGAGAAATAAGTTTTTAAGCAAAAAAAAAAAATTAAAAAAAAGGAAAGTTAAAATTTTAGTTAAAAAAAATTAGTTTTCAATTTAAAAAGTAATTTTCAAACAAAAAGACTAATTTTCCACAAAAAATAATAATTTTTAAACAAAATAGATGCATTGTCAGCCAAAATAGACGAATTTTGAACTAAAAATATAAATTTTATAAACATTTATATTTTTATTTAACAAATTTAAAAAAAAGTCAAATTTTCAACAAAACCATAAAAAACAATTTTCGACAAAAAATGTAGTCAAATATTAATTAAAAAAATTAATTTTCAATACAAATTTTTTTTTAACTAAACGAATTTTCAACAAAATATTTTAATTTTTGAGGAAATTTTCAAATTTATAGTTGAAATTTCACCAAAACAGATGAAATTTCAACCAAAAAGGTTGAAAAAATAAAATAAAATATAAAAAAAAATCTGGACAAAAAATGGAATAGTTACGTTTTTAGTTGAAAATTTTAATTTTAAATTTAAAAATGTTTAGCTATAAAAGATACATTTCCAACAAAAAATAGAATGGTTTAAATTTTAAATAGAGAAAAAAGTTTTTAAGCCTACCAAAAAGGTTGAAAAAATCTGGACGAAAAATGGAATAGTTACGGTTTTAGCTGAAACATTTAATTTTCAATTAAAAAATTTTTAGCTATAAACGAAAAATTTTCAAGAAAAAATAGAATATTTTAATTTTTAATCAGAGATGAAAGTTTTTAAGAAATAAATTAAATTTTTAACAAGTTAGTTAAATTTTTAATTCAAACAATTAATTCGCAATTTAAAAAGTAATTTACCACCAAAGAAATGAAATTTCGGTCAAGGAGACTAATTTTCTACAAAACAATAATAATTTTTAACAAAATAGATGAATTTTCAACCAAAAAGGTTAATTTTCTAATAAAAAGACGAACTTTTAACTGTTAGAGATACATTTTCAACAAAATATAGAATAGTTTAATTTTTAAGTGGAATTCTCATACTTAAAGCTGTATTTTCACCAGAAAAGATTAAATATTTATTTTAAAAATTTCGCCAAAAATGGAAGATAAATTTTTAGTTAAAAAAATTAATTTTCAAAAAAAAATAAATTAAAAAAAAAATATTTTCTACAAAAAGGATAATTTTTACCAAATACATGGATTTTCAGCAAAAAAGATTAATTTTCCAACAAACCGCCACATTTTTAACAAAAAAGACGATTTTTTAACTAAACAAGCTCAATTTTCAACAAAAAATAGAATATTTTAATTTTTAATTAGAGATATAATTTTTTAAGAAAATAAAGTAAATTCTTAACAAAATAATCCAATTTTCAACGAAGAAAATTAGTTCGCTATCAACAAAATTAAATGTTTATAAAAAAATCCATACAAAATGTATTAAAATTTGTAATTCAAAAAATGAATTATCAATAAAAAAAAGTTATTTTCAACCAACTATTTTAGTTTTTAATGGAATTTTCAACCTTGTAGTTCAACTAATATGATATGGTTAAATTTTCAATAAAAAAAAAAAAAAACTAATTTTTCAAGTCAAAGAAATGAATCGTTTAAATATTCAATTTCATTTATTCCCTAATCAGTCAGAAAAATACTTTTATTAAATTAAATAAACTGGTTCTTTAACGCATTTTTTTCTTCATTTAACCAAAAATAACTTCAAAGTGAAGAAAATCAATTGAAATTAAAGAAAAAATTTCACTGCAGTATATTTTGAAATCTTGCTAAATTCCTTGGAATTTATCGAACGCCCTAAATTCTTTGAATTCTTCTGAATTATGTTTAAAAAGTTCGTTATCAAGCAAGATTAAAAACAATTTTTAACAAAATAGTTAAATTTTCAACTAATATGATGATTCTTTAACAGAAATTGTTTAAATTTTAAACAGAATACACAAATTTTCAACTAAAGAAGATAAATTTTAACTAAAAATTGAATATTTAAATTTCCAGTTACAAGAAAAATGAATGTTCAGCCAAAACCAACAAATTTTGAAACAAAACAGTGAAAGTTTCAACTAGAATAATCAAATTTTCAGTACAAACAATAGATTTTCAACGCAGAAAAAAAAGAATTTTCAAAAAATAGATAAATTTCCAATTAAAATGATGAATCTTAAGGCGAAAAATTAATGTTGAAAAAAAGAGTCTAATTTTCAACCACGCAGATCAAATTTTGATCCAAAAAATACCAATTTATAAATAAGGATTTTCATCTAAGAAAGATTTTTCAATCAAGAGAGAGAATTTATTTTAACCAAAAAATACATTTCCAACCAAGAAGATGAATTTTCTTGCAAAAAGGAAGATAAAAAAGAATTTTGAACAGGAGGGTTAAATTTTCAATTGAAGCGACAAATTTTACTCTAACATGATGGATGAATCTGCAGTAGGTATTTTGGGTAAAAAATGATTCGCCTTGATTAAAATGTTATCTTTTTTTTTTAAATAGTTGAACTATTCTATTTTTTGTTAAAAATTTATCATTTCAAGTTGAAAATTCATGTATTTGATTGAAAATTGATCTTTTTTGGGAAAAATCATTCTTCTTGGTTGAAAATTTACCTTTTTTGTTTAAAATTCATGTACTTTATGGAAAATTTGTCTCCTTGGGCAAATAATAATTTTTCTTCGTTGAAAATTCATATTGTTGGTCGCAAGTTGAAATATTTGGTTGAAAATTCGTTTTTTTAGTTGAAAACCGATGTTTTATTTGAAAATTTAACCAATTTATTAAAAATCCATGCAGTTTATTGAAAAATCTTTGCTTTATTGTTGAAAATCAATTTTTTTAGCTAAAAACTCAACTGCAATCCATTTGTGATTAGAAAAGTATCTTCTTTAGTTAAAAATGCATCTTCTTGGTTGAAAATTATTAATTTTTATTTCAAAATTCATCCATTTTATTGAAAATTTGTCTTTTTTGAGAAAAAAAGATTCTTCCTGGTTGAAAAGTTAACTGTTTTGTTAAAAAATAGTTTAACTATTCCGTTTTATTTTGAAAATGTAACATTTTTAGTTTAAAATTCATGTATTTCATTGAAAATTAATATTTTTTGGGTAAAAAAACAAACGATTCTTATTGGTTGAACATTTACCTTTCTTGTTTAAAATTCATGTATTTTGTTGAAAATCAGACTTTTTGGTAAAAAAAATCATTTTTTTCCGTTGAAAATCGATTTTTTATTTTAAAATTTAAATAATTTATTAAAAATTCATGTAGTTTGTTGAAAAATCTTTGCTTTTTTGTTGAAAATCAATTTTGTTAAATGAAAATTCAACTACATTACATTTGAGATTAAAAAAGTATCATCTTTAGTTAAAAATTCATCTTCTTGGGTGAAAATTATTAATTTTTATTAAAAAATCATGGATTTTATTGAAAATTGATCTTTTTTGAAAAACATTTTAACTAGTGCATTTTTTGCTGAAAATATATAATTTTTAGTTTAAGACTCATGTAATTTATTGAAAAATTGTATTTTTTGGTAAAAAATAATTTTTCTTAGTTGAAAATTCGCCTTTTTCGTTAAAAACTCATGTATTTTACTGAAAAATTGTATTTTTTGGTAAGAAATTATTTTTCTTCGTTGAAAATGAATGTTAAAAACGTATCATTTTTAGTTGAAAATTTCGTATACTTGATTGAAAATCGATCTTTTTTGGTAAAAAAAAACATTCTTATTGGTTGAAAATTGACCTTTTTGTTTAAAATTCATCTATTTTATTGGAAATTTGTCTTTTTTGAAAAAAATTATTTATCTGGGTTGAAAAGTTAACTTTTTTGTTAAAAAATAAATTAAGTATTATATTTTTTGCTGAAAATATATCATTTTTAGTTTAAAATTCATGTATTTTATTGAAAATTTGTCTTTTTTGGTAAAAAAATAATTATTCTTGGTTGAAAATTCGCCTTTTTCGTTAAAAATGCATGTATTTTACTGAAAAATTGTATTTTTTAGTAAAAAATAATTTTTATTCGTTGAAAATTCATCTTCTTGGTTGAAAATGATTAATTTTTATTTCAAAATTCATGTATTTTATTGACAATTTGTCTTTTTTGAAAAAGATCATTCTTCTTGGTTGAAAAGTTAACTATTATGTTAAAAAAATAGTTTAACTCTTCCATTTTTTGCTGAAAATATATCACTTTTAGTTTAAAACTCATGTATTTTATTTAAAATTTGTAATTTTTGGTAAAAAATAATTCTCCTCGGTTGAAACGGTATCATTTTTTTGTTGAAAATTAATATTCATAATCGAAAATTTAAATATTTGATTGAAAATTAGTTTTTTTTAGTTTGAAAATCGATTTGTTTTATTTGAAAATTTAACTAATTTATTAAAAATTCACGTAGTTTGTTGAAAAATCTTTGCTTTTTCTTGTTGAAAATCAATTTTTTTAACTGAAAATTCAACTACATTCCAGTTGCGATTAAAAAAGTATCTTCTTGGTTAAAAATTATTAATTTTTAGTTCAAAATTCATTTATTTTATTGAAAATTTGTCTTTTTTGAAAAAAATTCTTCTTCTTGGTTGAAAAGTTAACTATTTTGTTAAAAAATAGTTTAACTATTCCCTTTTTGTTGTTGAAAATGTATCATTTTTAGTTTAAAACTCATGTATTTTATTGAAAATTTGCCTTTTTTGGTAAAAAAAAATTTTGTTAATTGAAAATTAGCCTTTTTCGTTAAAAATTCATGTAATTTACTGAAAAATTGTATTTTTGGTTAAAAACTCATTTTTCTTCGTTGAAAATTCATCTTCTTGGTTGAAAATAATTAATTTTTATTTCAAACTTCGTGTATTTTATTGAGAATTTTTCTTTTTTTAAAAAGATCATTCTTCTTTGTTGAAAACTTAACTGTTTTGTTTAAAAATAGTTTAACTATCCCGTTTTATTTTGAAAATGTATCATTTTTAATTTAAAACTCATGTATTTTATTGAAAATTTGTCATTTTTGGTGAAAAATCATTTTTCTTCATTGAAAATTCATCTTCTTGGTTGAAAGTTAAAATATTGTGTTAAAAATTAATTTCTTAACTGAAAATTTAAATATTTTATTCAAGTTGAAAATGGATCAGTTTTATTTGAAAATTGAACTAATTTATTAAAAATTCGTCTTTCTTGGTTGAATAGCTTAAATACATTGATAAAAACTTAATTTATTTGTTTAATATTATTGTATTTGGTTGAAAATTTAACTGCTGTTTACAAAATAATGCGTTTTTTATTAAAAATTTATCATTTTTAGTAAATGATGCACGTTTTTTATTGAAAATTTGTCTTTTTTGGTAAAAAAATAATTCTTCTTGGTCGAAAATTCATCTTCTTGGTAGAAAGTTAAAATTTTGTTTTTTAGTTGAAAATTAATTTCTTAACTGAAAATTTAACTGTTTTATTAAAAATTCGTCTTTCTTGGTCGAATCTGTTCTCCATTTTAAATAAAAACCTTTTTTAATTCAAAAGTAAACTAATCGGTGCAAAGTTGAAATATATACCTTGTTAAAACTTCATTTTATTTGGTTATTAAAATCTAAAAGACGTATAAATGAAAAAGAGCTCGGAAAAAAAGTTTTTTCTGAAATATTAGAAGACGCTGAGTCAGTTAATTATTTCTAAAAATATAAATCGTACAGAGGCTCGGATTCCGCTTCACATGACTGTAATTGTTGATTGGACACACTTGTTACGACAGCCGCTTTTGATAAGAATTACTTGCCCCTTGAAATGATTCAAAGTCAAAACTGCTTACCTATCACAAAGATAACAACAAAACCTTATCGCAGGTAACCGAGTATCAGGAACCTTTTACGAAAATCTAGAAGAGTTGAACACGAAAAACCAATAAAAAAACTCGCGCAAACTGACAAATCCCGAAAGTGAAGTTTTCTCAAAATGTGGAAAATTCACCAGAAATCATTTTCTCTAATGAATCATTCCTACTTTCAGTACTTACAAGCCTCCGAAATATTCAGGCTTCCATAAACCAACACTATCTACGAAATCTTCATTAAAAAAATGAGAAATTAGAAGCTCCAAAACTTGATAAATCAGGGGTTTCTGAATTTTGAGGTTGGGGACGCGTTTAAAGGAGGTAAAACGTTTTTTAACACCAGATGTTACTCGGCATATTG